>CM071848.1:23834141-23941662 GCA_036507275.1 Sicyos edulis
GGAATCTAAAAACACTCTCGGACGAACTTTAAATTTTAAACCTTGTAATCTATCCGAAGTTTTTCGCATTTTAGCTCCCAATAATCGTGAATGCAAAGTTGGAATATTTTGAATGAAACGCTTACGCCAAGGAATCAAAAAAACACTTTGGGATTTAACTTTAAGTTTTAAACGCTGAAATCTATTCGAAGTTTTTCGCTTTAGCTCTCAAACATCGTGAACGCAAGGTTGGAATATTTTGCATGAAACGCTTGGCGCCAAGGAATCTAAAAACACTCTCTGGATTTAACTTTATGTTTTAAACGCAAATCTATCCGAAGTTTTTCGCTTTAGATCCCAAACATCGAATGCAAGGTTGGAATATTTTGCATGAAACGCTTGCGCCAAGGAAGAAAAACACTCTCGGATTTAACTTTAAGTTTTAAAAGCTCTAATCTATCCGAGTTTTTCGCTTTAGCTTCCAAACATCGTAACGCAACGCTGGAATATTTTGCATGAAACGCTTGGCGCCAAGGAATCAAAAAAACACTCGGATTTAACTTTAAGTTTTAAACGCTAAATATATCGAAGTTTTTCGCTTTAGCTCCTCAAACATCGTAACGCAAGGTTGGAATATTTTGCATGAAACGCTGGCGCCAAGGAATCAAAAAACACTCTCGGATTTAACTTTAAGTTTTAAACGCTAAAATCTATCCGAAGTTTTTCGCTTAGCTCCCAAACATCGTGAACGCAAGGTTGGAATATTTTGCATGAAACGCTTGCGCCAAGGAATCGAAAAAAACACTTTGACGAACTTTAAGTTTTAAAAGCTCAAATCTATCCGAGTTTTTCGCTTTAGCTCCAAACATCAAACGCAACGCTGGAATATTTTGCATGAAACGCTTGGCGCCAAGGAATAAAAAAACACACTCTGATTTAACTTTAAGTTTTAAATAAATCTATCCGAAGTTTTTCGCTTTAGCTCCCAAACATCGTGAACGCAAAGTTGGAATATTTTTCATGAAACGCTTGTGCAAGGAATCAAAAACACTTTGGGATTTAACTTTAAGTTTTAAACGCCAAATCTATCCGAAGTTTTTCGCTTTAGCTCTCAAACATCGTAACGCAAGGTTGGAATATTTTGCATGAAACGCTTTGCGCCAAGGAATCTAAAAACACTCTCGCATTTAACTTTAAGTTTTAAACGCTGTAATTTATCGTAGTTTTTCGCTTTAGCTCTCAAACATCAGAATGCAACGCTTGAATATTTTGAATGAAACGCTTATGCCAAGGAATCAAAAAAACACTCTCGCATTTAACTTTAAGTTTTAAACGCTAAATCTATCCGAGTTTTTCATTTTAGCTCCCAAACATCGTGAACGCAACGTTGGAATATTTTGCATGAAACGCTTTGCGCCAAGGAATCAAAAAACACTCTGGATTTAACTTTAAGTTTTAAACCTTGTAATCTATCCGAAGTTTTTCGCTTTAGCTCCCCAAACATCGAATGCAACGTTGGAATATTTTGCATGAAACGCTTACGCCAAGGAATCAAAAACACTCTGGGACGAACTTTAAGTTTTAAACGCTAAATCTATTCGAGTTTTTCGCTTTAGCTCTCAAACATCGTGAACGCAAGGTTGGAATATTTTGCATGAAACGCTTGGCGCCAAGGAATCAAAAACACTCTCTGGATTTAACTTTATGTTTTAAACGCTAAATCTATCCGAAGTTTTTCGTTTTAGCTCCCAAACATCGTGAATGCAAGGTTGGAATATTTTGCATGAAACGCTTTGCGCCAAGGAATCAAAAAACACTCTCGGATTTAACTTTAAGTTTTAAAAGCTCTAATCTATCCGAAGTTTTTCGCTTTAGCTTCAAACATCGAACGCAACGTTGGAATATTTTGCATGAAACGCTTGCGCCAAGGAATAAAAAAACACTCTCGGATTTAACTTTAAGTTTTAAATAAATCTATCCGAAGTTTTTCGCTTTAGCTCTCAAACATCGTAACGCAAGGTTGGAATATTTTGCATGAAACGCTTTGCGCCAAGGAATCAAAAACACACTTCGATTTAACTTTAAGTTTTAAACGCTGAAATCTATCCGAAGTTTTTCGATTTAGCTCCCAAACATCGAACGCAAGGTTGGAATATTTTGCATGAAACGCTTGGCGCCAAGGAATCTAAAAAAACACTCTCGATTTAACTTTAAGTTTTAAACGCTCAAATCTATCCGAAGTTTTTCGCTTTAGCTCCAAACATCGAACGCAACGTTGGAATATTTTGCATGAAACGCTTGGCGCCAAGGAATAAAAAAACACTCTCGGATTTAACTTTAAGTTTTAAACGCTGAAATCTATCCGAAGTTTTTCGTTTTAGCTCCCCAAACATCGTAACGCAAGGTTGGAATATTTTGCATGAAACGCTTGCGCCAAGGAATCAAAAACACACTCTTGGATTTAACTTTAAGTTTTAAACGCTGAAATCTATCCGAAGTTTTTCGCTTTAGCTCCTCAAACATCGTGAACGCAAGGTTGGAATATTTTGCATGAAACGCTTGGCGCCAAGGAATCGAAAACACACTCTGCGATTTAACTTTAAGTTTTAAACGCTGAATCTATCCGAAGTTTTTCGCTTTAGCTCTCAAACATCGTAATGCAACGCTTGAATATTTTGAATGAAACGCTTATGCCAAGGAATCGAAAAAACACTCTCGGGATTTAACTTTAAGTTTTAAAAATAAATCTATCCGAAGTTTTTCATTTTAGCTCCCAAACATCGTTAACGCAACGTTGGAATATTTTGCATGAAACGCTTGGCGCCAAGGAATCAAAAACACTCTGGGATTTAACTTTAAGTTTTAAAACTCAGAATCTATCCGAAGTTTTTCGCTTTAGCTCCCAAACATCGTGAATGCAAAGTTAGAATATTTTGAATGAAACGCTTGCGCCAAGGAATCAAAAAAACACTTTGGGATTTAACTTTAAGTTTTAAAATAAATCTATTCGAAGTTTTTCGCCTTTAGCTCTCAAACATCGTAACGCAAGGTTGGAATATTTTGCATGAAACGCTTGGCGCCAAGGAATAAAAAAACACTCTCGATTTAACTTTAAGTTTTAAACGCTAAATCTATCCTAGTTTTTCGTTTTAGCTCCCAAACATCGAACGCAAAGTTGGAATATTTTGCATGAAACGCTTGCGCCAAGGAATCTAAAAACACTCTCTTGGGACGAACTTTAAGTTTTAAAATAAATCTATCAAAGTTTTTCGCTTTAGCTCCTCAAACATCGTAACGCAAGGTTGGAATATTTTGCATGAAACGCTTGCGCCAAGGAATCAAAAACACTCTGATTTAACTTTAAGTTTTAAACGCTGAAATCTATCGAAGTTTTTCGCTTTAGCTCCCAAACATCGTAATGCAACGTTTGAATATTTTGAATGAAACGCTTTGCGCCAAGGAATCAAAAACACTCTCGGATTTAACTTTAAGTTTTAAAATAAATCTATCCGAAGTTTTTCGCTTTAGCTCCCAAACATCGTAACGCAAGGTTGGAATATTTTGCATGAAACGCTTGCGCCAAGGAATCAAAAACACTCTCTGGATTTAACTTTAAGTTTTAAACGCTGAATCTATCCGAGTTTTTCGAGTTTTAGCTCCCAAACATCGTAATGCAACGCTTGAATATTTTGAATGAAACGCTTGCGCCAAGGAATCGAAGAAAACACTCTCGGACTTAACTTTAAGTTTTAAACGCTAAATCTATCCGAAGTTTTTCATTTTAGCTCCTAAACATCGTGAATGCAACGTTGGAATATTTTGCATGAAACGCTTGCGCCAAGGAATCTAAAAAAACTCTCTGATTTAACTTTAAGTTTTAAACGCTCTAATCTATCCGAAGTTTTTCGCTTTAGCTCCAAAACATCGTGAACGCAACGTTGGAATATTTTGCATGAAACGCTTTGCGCCAAGGAATCGAAAAAACACACTCGGAGATTTAACTTTAAGTTTTAAACGCAAATCTATCCGAAGTTTTTCATTTTAGCCTCAAACATCGTGAATGCAACGTTGGAATATTTTGCATGAAACGCTTGCGCCAAGGAATCAAAAAACACTCTCTGATTTAACTTTAAGTTTTAAATCAGAATCTATCCGAAGTTTTTCGCTTTAGCCCCAAACATCGAATGCAACGTTGGAATATTTTGCATGAAACGCTTTGCGCCAAGGAATCAAAAAAACACTTGGGATTTAACTTTAAGTTTTAAACGCTCAAATCTATCCGAAGTTTTTCGCTTTAGCTCCCAAACATCGTGAACGCAAGGTTGGAATATTTTGCATGAAACGCTTGCGCCAAGGAATCAAAAAAACACTCTCTGACGAACTTTAAGTTTTAAACGCTAAATCTATCCGAAGTTTTTCGCTTTAGCCCCAAACATCGTGAATGCAAGGTTGGAATATTTTGCATGAAACGCTTGCGCCAAGGAATCTAAAAAAACACTCTCGGATTTAACTTTAAGTTTTAAACGCTATAATCTATCCGAGTTTTTCGCTTTAGCTCAAACATCGTAACGCAACGTTGGAATATTTTGCATGAAACGCTTGCGCCAAGGAATCAAAAAACACTCGGATTTAACTTTAAGTTTTAAAACTAAATCTATCCGAAGTTTTTCGCTTTAGCTCCCAAACATCGTGAACGCAAAGTTGGAATATTTTGCATGAAACGCTTTGCGCCAAGGAATAAAAAAACACTCGGATTTAACTTTAAGTTTTAAACGTCAAATCTATCCTAGTTTTTCGCTTTAGCTCCCAAACATCGTGAACGCAAGGTTGGAATATTTTGCATGAAACGATTTGCGCCAAGGAATCAAAAAACACACTTGGGATTTAACTTTAAGTTTTAAACGCTAAATCTATCCGAAGTTTTTCGCTTTAGCTTCCAAACATCGTAACGCAACGTTGGAATATTTTGCATGAAACGCTTGCGCCAAGGAATCAAAAAACACTCTCGCATTTAACTTTAAGTTTTAAAAACTGAAATCTATCCGAGTTTTTCGCTTTAGCTCTCAAACATCGTAATGCAACGTTTGAATATTTTGCATGAAACGCTTGCGCCAAGGAATCAAAAACACACTCTGATTTAACTTTAAGTTTTAAAATCAAATCTATCCGAAGTTTTTCATTTTAGCTCTCAAACATCGTGAACGCAACGTTGGAATATTTTGCATGAAACGCTTGCGCCAAGGAATCTAAAAAACACTCTCGGATTTAACTTTAAGTTTTAAACGCTCTAAATCTATCCGAAGTTTTTCGCTTTAGCTCCCAAACATCGTAACGCAACGTTGGAATATTTTGCATGAAACGCTTGCGCCAAGGAATCTAAAAAACACTCTCGGATTTAACTTAAGTTTTAAACGCTGAATCTATCCGAAGTTTTTCGCTTTAGCTCCCAAACATCGTAACGCAAAGTTGGAATATTTTGCATGAAACGCTTGCGCCAAGGAATAAAAAAACACTCTCGGGATTTAACTTTAAGTTTTAAACGCTAAATCTATCCGAAGTTTTTCGCTTTAGCCCCAAACATCGTGAACGCAAAGTTGGAATATTTTGCATGAAACGCTTGCGCCAAGGAATCAAAAAAAACTCTTGGGACGAACTTTAAGTTTTAAAAGCTCTAATCTATCCGAAGTTTTTCGCTTTAGCTTCCAAACATCGTAATGCAACGTTGGAATATTTTGCATGAAACGCTTGGCGCCAAGGAATCAAAAACACTCTCTGGATTTAACTTTAAGTTTTAAATACGTCAAATCTATCGAAGTTTTTCGCTTTAGCTCCTCAAACATCGTAATGCAACGCTTGAATATTTTGCATGAAACGCTTGCGCCAAGGAATCAAAAACACTCTCGAGATTTAACTTTAAGTTTTAAACGCTAAATCTATCCGAAGTTTTTCATTTTAGCTCCCAAACATCAGAAACGCAACGTTGGAATATTTTGCATGAAACGCTTGCGCCAAGGAAATCAAAAACACACTTTAAGATTTAACTTTAAGTTTTAACGTCAAATCTATCCGAAGTTTTTCATTTTAGCTCCCAAACATCGTGAATGCAACGTTGGAATATTTTGCATGAAACGCTTGCGCCAAGGAATCTAAAAACACTCTCGTGATTTAACTTTAAGTTTTAAACGCTCAGAATCTATCCGAAGTTTTTCGCTTTAGCTCCCAAACATCAGAATGCAACGTTGAATATTTTGCATGAAACGTTTACGCCAAGGAATCTAAAAAAACACTCTCTTGGGATTTAACTTTAAGTTTTAAACGCTGAAATCTATCCGAGTTTTTCGCTTTAGCTCTCAAACATCGTAACGCAAGGTTGGAATATTTTGCATGAAACGCTTGCGCCAAGGAATCTAAAAACACTCTCTGGATTTAACTTTAAGTTTTAAACGCTAAATCTATCCGAGTTTTTCGCTTTAGCTCCCAAACATCGAACGCAAGGTTGGAATATTTTGCATGAAACGCTTGGCGCCAAGGAATCAAAAACACTCGGATTTAACTTTAAGTTTTAAACGTGTAAATCTATCCGAGTTTTTCGCTTTAGCTCTCAAACATCGTAATGCAACGCTTGAATATTTTGAATGAAACGCTTTGCGCCAAGGAATCAAAAACACTCTCGGATTTAACTTTAAGTTTTAAACGCTAAAATCTATCCGAAGTTTTTCATTTTAGCTCCCAAACATCGTGAACGCAAAGTTGGAATATTTTGCATGAAACGCTTGCGCCAAGGAATCTAAAAACACACTCTTGATTTAACTTTAAGTTTTAAAGCTCTAATCTATCCGAGTTTTTCGCTTAGCTCTTTTCCAAACATCGAACGCAACGTTGGAATATTTTGTATGAAACGCTTGCGCCAAGGAATCTAAAAAACACTCTCGGATTTAACTTTAAGTTTTAAACGCTGTAAATCTATCCAGTTTTTTGTTTTAGCTCTCAAACATCGTAATGCAACGCTTGAATATTTTGAATGAAACGCTTATGCCAAGGAATCAAAAACACTCTCGGATTTAACTTTAAGTTTTAAACGCTAAATCTATCCGAAGTTTTTCATTTTAGCTCCCAAACATCGTGAACGCAACGCTGGAATATTTTGCATGAAACGCTTTGCGCCAAGGAATCTAAAAACACTCTCGGATTTAACTTTAAGTTTTAAACCTCAGAATCTATCCGAAGTTTTTCGCTTTAGCTCCCAAACATCGTGAATGCAACGTTAGAATATTTTGAATGAAACGCTTGCGCCAAGGAATCAAAAAACACTCTTGGGACGAACTTTAAGTTTTAAACGCTAAATCTATCCGAAGTTTTTCGCCTTTAGCTCTCAAACATCGTGAACGCAAGGTTGGAATATTTTGCATGAAACGCTTGGCGCCAAGGAATCAAAAACACACTCGGGATTTAACTTTAAGTTTTAAAATCAAATCTATCCGAAGTTTTTCGCTTTAGCTCCCCAAACATCGAACGCAAGGTTGGAATATTTTGCATGAAACGCTTGGCGCCAAGGAATCTAAAAACACTCTCGAGATTTAACTTTAAGTTTTAAACGCTGTAATCTATCCGAAGTTTTTCGCTTTAGCTCCCAAACATCGTAACGCAAAGTTGGAATATTTTGCATGAAACGCTTGGCGCCAAGGAATAAAAACACTCTCGGATTTAACTTTAAGTTTTAAACGCTAAAATCTATCCGAAGTTTTTCGCTTTAGCTCCAAACATCGTGAACGCAAAGTTGGAATATTTTGCATGAAACGCTTGTGCCAAGGAATCGAAAAAAACACTCTTGGGATTTAAAACTTTAAGTTTTAAACGCTAAATCTATCCGAAGTTTTTCGTTTTAGCTCCCAAACATCGTGAACGCAAGGTTGGAATATTTTGCATGAAACGCTTGGCGCCAAGGAATAAAAAAACACTCTCGGATTTAACTTTAAGTTTTAAACGTCTGAATCTATCCGAAGTTTTTCGCTTTAGCTCTCAAACATCGTGAATGCAACGCTTGAATATTTTGAATGAAACGCTTTGCGCCAAGGAATCGAAAAAACACTCTCGGATTTAACTTTAAGTTTTAAACGCTAAATCTATCCGAAGTTTTTCGCTTTAGCTCCCAAACATCGTAACGCAAGGTTGGAATATTTTGCATGAAACGCTTGGCGCCAAGGAATCAAAAAAACACTCTCGATTTAACTTTAAATTTTAAACGTCAGAATCTATCCGAAGTTTTTCGTTTTAGCTCTCAAACATCGTAATGCAACGTTTGAATATTTTGAATGAAACGCTTATGCCAAGGAATCAAAAAACACTCTCGTGATTTAACTTTAAGTTTTAAACGTCAAATCTATCCGAAGTTTTTCATTTTAGCTCTCAAACATCAGAACGCAACGTTGGAATATTTTGCATGAAACGCTTTGCGCCAAGGAATCGAAAAAACACTCCTGGATTTAACTTTAAGTTTTAAAATGAAATCTATCCGAAGTTTTTCGTTTTAGCTTCCCAAACATCGAATGCAAAGTTGGAATATTTTGAATGAAACGCTTGCGCCAAGGAATCAAAAAAACACTCTTGGGACGAACTTTAAGTTTTAAAACTAAATCTATTCGAAGTTTTTCGCTTTAGCTCTCAAACATCGTAACGCAAGGTTGGAATATTTTGCATGAAACGCTTGCGCCAAGGAATCAAAAACACTCTCGGATTTAACTTTAAGTTTTAAACGCTAAATCTATCCGAAGTTTTTCGCTTTAGCTCCCAAACATCGAACGCAAGGTTGGAATATTTTGCATGAAACGCTTGCGCCAAGGAATCTAAAAACACTCTCGGATTTAACTTTAAGTTTTAAATAAATCTATCCGAAGTTTTTCGCTTTAGCTTCCAAAAATCGTGAATGCAACGTTTGAATATTTTGAATGAAACGCTTGCGCCAAGGAATCGAAAAAACACTCTTGGGACGAACTTTAAGTTTTAAACGCTAAATCTATCCGAAGTTTTTCGCTTTAGCTCTCAAACATCGTAACGCAAGGTTGGAATATTTTGCATGAAACGCTTGGCGCCAAGGAATCAAAAAAACACTCTGGATTTAACTTTAAGTTTTAAACGCTGAAATCTATCCGAAGTTTTTCGTTTTAGCTCCCAAACATCGTGAACGCAAGGTTGGAATATTTTGCATGAAACGCTTGCGCCAAGGAATCAAAAAAACACTCTCGGACGAACTTTAAGTTTTAAACGCTGTAATCTATCCGAAGTTTTTCGCTTTAGCTCCAAACATCGTGAACGCAACGTTGGAATATTTTGCATGAAACGCTTGCGCCAAGGAATCAAAAAAACACTCTCGGATTTAACTTTAAGTTTTAAATAAATCTATCGAAGTTTTTCGCTTTAGCTCCCAAACATCGTAACGCAAAGTTGGAATATTTTGCATGAAACGCTTGCGCCAAGGAAATTAAAAACACTCTCTTTGGGACGAACTTTAAGTTTTAAACGCTGAAATCTATCCGAAGTTTTTCGCTTTAGCTCCCCAAACATCGTGAACGCAAGGTTGGAATATTTTGCATGAAACGCTTTGCGCCAAGGAATCTAAAAACACTCTCGCGATTTAACTTTAAGTTTTAAACGTCTGAATCTATCCGAGTTTTTCGCTTTAGCTCCCAAAAACATCGTAATGCAACGCTTGAATATTTTGAATGAAACGCTTTGCGCCAAGGAATCTAAAAAAACACTCTTGGGATTTAACTTTAAGTTTTAAACGCTAAAATCTATCCGAAGTTTTTCATTTTAGCTCCCAAACATCGTGAACGCAACGTTGGAATATTTTGCATGAAACGCTTGGCGCCAAGGAATCAAAAAACACTCTCGGACGATTTAACTTTAAGTTTTAAACGCTCTAATCTATCCGAGTTTTTCGCTTTAGCTTCCAAACATCGTGAACGCAACGCTGGAATATTTTGCATGAAACGCTTTGCGCCAAGGAATCAAAAAAACACTCGGATTTAACTTTAAATTTTAAACGCTGTAATCTATCCGAAGTTTTTCGCTTTAGCTCCCAAACATCGTAATGCAACGCTTGAATATTTTGAATGAAACGCTTATGCCAAGGAATCAAAAAACACTCTCTGATTTAACTTTAAGTTTTAAACGCTCAAATCTATCCGAAGTTTTTCATTTTAGCCTCAAACATCAGAATATTAACGTTGGAATATTTTGCATGAAACGCTTGCGCCAAGGAATCTAAAAACACTCTCGGATTTAACTTTAAGTTTTAAACGCTGAATCTATCCGAAGTTTTTCTTTTAGCTTCCAAACATCGTGAATGCAAAGTTGGAATATTTTGAATGAAACGCTTACGCCAAGGAATCAAAAAACACTTTGGGATTTAACTTTAAGTTTAAAACTAAATCTATTCGAAGTTTTTCGCCTTTAGCTCTCAAACATCGTAACGCAAGGTTGGAATATTTTGCATGAAACGCTTGGCGCCAAGGAATCGAAAAAAACACTCTCGGATTTAACTTTAAGTTTTAAAATGAAATCTATCCGAAGTTTTTCGATTTAGCTCCCAAACATCGAACGCAAGGTTGGAATATTTTGCATGAAACGCTTGCGCCAAGGAATCTAAAAAAACACTCTTGGATTTAACTTTAAGTTTTAAACGTCAGAATCTATCCGAAGTTTTTCTTTTAGCTCCCAAACATCGTAATGCAACGTTAGAATATTTTGAATGAAACGCTTACGCCAAGGAATCAAAAAAACACTTTGGGACGAACTTTAAGTTTTAAACGCCAAATCTATTCGAAGTTTTTCGCTTTAGCTCTCAAACATCGTGAACGCAAGGTTGGAATATTTTGCATGAAACGCTTGCGCCAAGGAATAAAAAAACACTCTCGGACGAACTTTAAGTTTTAAAAATAAATCTATCCGAAGTTTTTCGCTTTAGCTCCCAAACATCGTGAACGCAAGGTTGGAATATTTTGCATGAAACGCTTGCGCCAAGGAATCAAAAACACTCTCGATTTAACTTTAAGTTTTAAAGCTCTAATCTATCCGAAGTTTTTCGCTTTAGCTTCCAAATATCGTGAACGCAACGTTGGAATATTTTGCATGAAACGCTTGCGCCAAGGAATAAAAAACACTCTCGGATTTAACTTTAAGTTTTAAATAAATCTATCCTAGTTTTTCGTTTTAGCTCCCAAACATCGTAACGCAAAGTTGGAATATTTTTCATGAAACGCTTGCGCCAAGGAATCAAAAACACTCTTGGGATTTAACTTAAGTTTTAAATAAATCTATCCGAGTTTTTCGCTTTAGCTCCCAAACATCGTAACGCAAGGTTTGAATATTTTGCATGAAACGCTTGGCGCCAAGGAATCAAAAACACTCGGATTTAACTTTAAGTTTTAAACGTCAGAAATCTATCGAAGTTTTTCGCTTTAGCTCCCTCAAACATCGTAATGCAACGCTTGAATATTTTGCATGAAACGCTTATGCCAAGGAATCAAAAAAACACTCTCGGATTTAACTTTAAGTTTAAAATAAATCTATCCGAAGTTTTTCATTTTAGCTCCCAAACATCGAACGCAACGTTGGAATATTTTGCATGAAACGCTTATGCGCCAAGGAATCTAAAAACACTCTCGGATTTAACTTTAAGTTTTAAACTCGTAAATCTATCCGAAGTTTTTCGCTTTAGCTCCCAAACATCGTAATGCAAAGTTGGAATATTTTGAATGAAACGCTTACGCCAAGGAATCAAAAACACTTTGGGACGAACTTTAAGTTTTAAACGCTAAATCTATTCGAAGTTTTTCGCTTTAGCTCTCAAACATCGTAACGCAAGGTTGGAATATTTTGCATGAAACGCTTGCGCCAAGGAATCAAAAACACTCTCGGATTTAACTTTAAGTTTTAAACACTAAATCTATCCGAAGTTTTTCGCTTTAGCTCCCAAACATCGTGAATGCAAGGTTGGAATATTTTGCATGAAACGCTTGCGCCAAGGAATTTAAAAAAAAACACTCTCGGACGAACTTTAAGTTTTAAAATGAAATCTATCCTAGTTTTTCTTTTAGCTCCCAAACATCGTGAACGCAAAGTTGGAATATTTTGCATGAAACGCTTGCGCCAAGGAATCGAAAAAACACACTCTGGGATTTAACTTTAAGTTTTAAATAAATCTATCCGAAGTTTTTCGCTTTAGCTTCCCAAACATCAGAACGCAAGGTTGGAATATTTTGCATGAAACGCTTGGCGCCAAGGAATCAAAAAAACACTCTCAGATTTAACTTTAAGTTTTAAACGCCAGAATCTATCCGAAGTTTTTCGTTTTAGCCTCAAACATCGTAATGCAACGCTTGAATATTTTGAATGAAACGCTTGCGCCAAGGAATCAAAAACACTCTTTCGGATTTAACTTTAAGTTTTAAATAAATCTATCCGAAGTTTTTCATTTTAGCTCTCAAACATCGTGAACGCAACGTTGGAATATTTTGCATGAAACGCTTGCGCCAAGGAATCTAAAAAACACTCTCGGATTTAACTTTAAATTTTAAACGCTCAAATCTATCCGAGTTTTTCGCTTTAGCTCCCAAACATCGTAATGCAAAGTTAGAATATTTTGAATGAAACGCTTGCGCCAAGGAATCGAAAAAAAACACACTTGGGACGAACTTTAAGTTTTAAACGTCAAATCTATCCGAAGTTTTTCGCTTTAGCTCTCTCAAACATCGTGAACGCAAGGTTGGAATATTTTGCATGAAACGCTTTGCGCCAAGGAATCTAAAAAAACACTCTCGATTTAACTTTAAGTTTTAAACGCTCGAAATCTATCCGAAGTTTTTCGCTTTTAGCTCCAAACATCGTGAATGCAAGGTTGGAATATTTTGCATGAAACGCTTGCGCCAAGGAATCAAAAAACACTCTCGGATTTAACTTTAAGTTTTAAACGTCAAATCTATCCGAAGTTTTTCGCTTTAGCTCCCAAACATCGTAACGCAAAGTTGGAATATTTTGCATGAAACGCTTGCGCCAAGGAATCTAAAAACACTCTCTCGGGACGAACTTTAAGTTTTAAACGCTGAAATCTATCCGAAGTTTTTCGCTTTAGCTCCCAAACATCGTGAACGCAAGGTTGGAATATTTTGCATGAAACGCTTGCGCCAAGGAATCAAAAAAACACTCTCGGATTTAACTTTAAGTTTTAAACGCTCAGAATCTCATCCGAGTTTTTCGCTTTAGCTCTCAAACATTTGTAATGCAACGCTTGAATATTTTGAATGAAACGCTTATGCCAAGGAATCAAAAAAACACTCTCGGATTTAACTTTAAGTTTTAAAATAAATCTATCCGAAGTTTTTCATTTTAGCTCCCAAACATCGAACGCAACGTTGGAATATTTTGCATGAAACGTTTGCGCCAAGGAATCTAAAAACACTCTCGGACGAACTTTAAATTTTAAACGTCAGAATCTATCCGAGTTTTTCGCTTTAGCTCCCAAACATCGTAATGCAAAGTTAGAATATTTTGAATGAAACGCTTACGCCAAGGAATCAAAAAAACACTTTGGGACGAACTTTAAGTTTTAAATAAATCTATTCGAAGTTTTTCGCTTTAGCTCTCAAACATCGTGAACGCAAGGTTGAATATTTTGCATGAAACGCTTATGCGCCAAGGAATCAAAAAAACACTCTCGGATTTAACTTTAAGTTTTAAATAAATCTATCCGAAGTTTTTCGCTTTAGCTCCCAAACATCGTGAATGCAAGGTTGGAATATTTTGCATGAAACGCTTGCGCCAAGGAATCAAAAAAACACTCTGGATTTAACTTTAAGTTTTAAACGCTAAATCTATCCGAAGTTTTTCGTTTTAGCTCCCAAACATCGAACGCAAAGTTGGAATATTTTGCATGAAACGCTTGCGCCAAGGAATCTTAAAAACACTCTGGGATTTAACTTTAAGTTTTAAAATAAATCTATCCGAAGTTTTTCGCTTTAGCTCCCCAAACATCGTGAACGCAAGGTTGGAATATTTTGCATGAAACGCTTGCGCCAAGGAATCTAAAAAAAACTCTCTAGATTTAACTTTAAGTTTTAAACGTCAGAAATCTATCGAAGTTTTTCGCTTTAGCTCCCAAACATCGTAATGCAACGTTTGAATATTTTGAATGAAACGCTTATGCCAAGGAATCTAAAAAAACACTCTCGGATTTAACTTTAAGTTTTAAACGCTAAATCTATCCGAAGTTTTTCATTTTAGCTCCCAAACATCGTGAACGCAACGTTGGAATATTTTGCATGAAACGCTTTGCGCCAAGGAATCTAAAAACACTCTCGGACGAACTTTAAGTTTTAAAACCTCAGAATCTATCCGAGTTTTTCGCTTTAGCTCCCAAACATCGTGAATGCAAAGTTAGAATATTTTGAATGAAACGCTTACGCCAAGGAATCAAAAACACTCTTGGGACGAACTTTTAGTTTTTAAACGCTGAAATCTATCCGAGTTTTTCGCTTTAGCTCCTCAAACATCGTAACGCAAGGTTCGAATATTTTGCATGAAACGCTTGGCGCCAAGGAATCAAAAACACTCTCGGATTTAACTTTAAGTTTTAAACGCTAAATCTATCCGAAGTTTTTCGCTTTAGCTCCCAAACATCGTGAATGCAAGGTTGGAATATTTTGCATGAAACGCTTGGCGCCAAGGAATCAAAAACACACTCGGATTTAACTTTAAGTTTTAAACGCTGAAATCTATCCTAGTTTTTCGCTTTAGCTCCCAAACATCGTGAACGCAAAGTTGGAATATTTTGCATGAAACGCTTGCGCCAAGGAGTCTCAAAAACACTCTTGGGATTTAACTTTAAGTTTTAAACGCTGAAATCTATCCGAAGTTTTTCGCTTTAGCTCCCCAAACATCGTAACGCAAGGTTGGAATATTTTGCATGAAACGCTTGCGCCAAGGAATCAAAAAAACACTCGAGATTTAACTTTAAGTTTTAAACGTCTGAATTCTATCGAGTTTTTCGCTTTAGCCCCAACATCGTGAATGCAACGCTTGAATATTTTGAATGAAACGCTTATGCCAAGGAATCAAAAAAACACTCGCGACATTTAACTTTAAGTTTTAAAATAAATCTATCCGAAGTTTTTCATTTTAGCTCAAACATCGAATAACAACGTTGGAATATTTTGCATGAAACGCTTTGCGCCAAGGAATCTAAAAAACACTCGGGACGACTTTAAATTTTAAACGCGTGAATCTATCCGAGATTTTCGCTTTAGCTCCCAATAATCGTAATGCAAAGTTGGAATATTTTGAATGAAACGCTTACGCCAAGGAATCAAAAAACACACTTGGGATTTAACTTTAAGTTTTAAATAAATCTATCCGAAGTTTTTCGCTTTAGCTCTCAAACATCGTGAACGCAAGGTTGAATATTTTGCATGAAACGCTTGCACCAAGGAATAAAAAAACACTCTCGGGATTTAACTTTATGTTTTAAATAAATCTATCCGAAGTTTTTCGCTTTAGCTCCCCAAACATCGTGAATGCAAGGGTGGAATATTTTGCATGAAACGCTTGCGCCAAGGAATCAAAAAACACTCTAGGGATTTAACTTTTAAGTTTTAAACGCTGAAATCTATCCGAAGTTTTTCGCTTTAGCTCCCAAACATCAGAACGCAAAGTTGGAATATTTTTCATGAAACGCTTGCGCCAAGGAATCGAAAAAACACTCTCTTGGATTTAACTTTAAGTTTTAAAATAAATCTATCCGAAGTTTTTCGCTTTAGCTCCCAAACATCGTAACGCAAGGTTGGAATATTTTGCATGAAACGCTTGCGCCAAGGAATCAAAAACACTCTCGGATTTAACTTTAAGTTTTAAACGTCAGAATCTCATCGAAGTTTTTCGCTTTAGCTCCCAAACATCGTAATGCAACGTTGAATATTTTGAATGAAACGCTTATGCCAAGGAATCGAAAAAACACTCTCGATTTAACTTTAAGTTTTAAAATAAATCTATCCGAAGTTTTTCATTTTAGCCCAAACATCGTGAATAAACGCAACGTTGGAATATTTTGCATGAAACGCTTTGCGCCAAGGAATCAAAAAAACACTCTCGGATTTAACTTTAAATTTTAAAACTCAGAATCTATCCGAAGTTTTTCGCTTTAGCTCCTCAATAATCGTGAATGCAAAGTTAGAATATTTTGAATGAAACGCTTACGCCAAGGAATCGAAAAAAACACTTTGGGATTTAACTTTAAGTTTTAAACGCTAAATCTATTCGAAGTTTTTCGCCTTTAGCTCTCAAACATCGTAACGCAAGGTTGGAATATTTTGCATGAAACGCTTTGCGCCAATGAATCGAAAAAAAACACTCGGGATTTAACTTTAAGTTTTAAAATAAATCTATCCGAAGTTTTTCGCTTTAGCTCCCAAACATCGAATGCAAGGTTGGAATATTTTGCATGAAACGCTTGGCGCCAAGGAATAAAAAAACACTCTCGGATTTAACTTTAAATTTTAAAGCTCTAATCTATCCGAAGTTTTTCGCTTTAGCTTCCCAAACATCGAACGCAACGTTGGAATATTTTGCATGAAACGCTTGCGCCAAGGATAAAAAAACACTTCTCGGATTTAACTTTAAGTTTTAAACGCTGAAATCTATCCTAGTTTTTCGCTTTATCTCCCAAACATCGAACGCAAAGTTGGAATATTTTTCATGAAACGCTTGCGCCAAGGAATCTGAAAAAACACTCTCTTGGGACTAACTTTAAGTTTTAAACGCTAAATCTATCCGAAGTTTTTCGCTTTAGCTCCCCAAACATCGTGAACGCAAGGTTGGAATATTTTGCATGAAACGCTTGCGCCAAGGAATCAAAAAACACTCTCGATTTAACTTTAAGTTTTAAACGTCTGAATCTATCGAGTTTTTCGCTTTAGCTCTCAAACATCGTAATGCAACGCTTGAATATTTTGAATGAAACGCTTTGCGCCAAGGAATCGAAAAACACTCTCGGATTTAACTTTAAGTTTTAAACGCTGAAATCTATCCGAAGTTTTTCATTTTAGCTCCCAAACATCGTAACGCAACGTTGGAATATTTTGCATGAAACGCTTTGCGCCAAGGAATCTAAAAACACTCTCGGATTTAACTTTAAATTTTAAACTCTGTAATCTATCCGAGTTTTTCGTTTTAGCTCCCAACATCGTGAATGCAAAGTTAGAATATTTTGAATGAAACGCTTACGCCAAGGAATCAAAAACACTCTTGGGATTTAACTTTAAGTTTTAAAATAAATCTATTCGAAGTTTTTCGCTTTAGCTCTCAAACATCGTAACGCAAGGTTGGAATATTTTGCATGAAACGCTTGCGCCAAGGAATCAAAAAAACACTCTCGACGAACTTTAAGTTTTAAATAAATCTATCCGAAGTTTTTCGCTTTAGCTCCCAAACATCAGAATGCAAGTTGGAATATTTTGCATGAAACGCTTTGCGCCAAGGAATCAAAAAAACACTCTCTGATTTAACTTTAAGTTTTAAACGCTAAATCTATCCTAGTTTTTCGTTTTAGCTCCCAAACATCGTGAACGCAAAGTTGGAATATTTTGCATGAAACGCTTGCGCCAAGGAATCAAAAACACTCTTGGGACGAACTTTAAGTTTTAAATAAATCTATCCGAAGTTTTTCGCTTTAGCTCCCCAAACATCGTAACGCAAGGTTGGAATATTTTGCATGAAACGCTTTGCGCCAAGGAATCGTAAAAACACTCTCGCATTTAACTTTAAGTTTTAAACGTCAGAATCTATCGAAGTTTTTCGCTTTAGCTCCTAAACATCGTAATGCAACGCTTGAATATTTTGAATGAAACGCTTATGCCAAGGAATCAAAAAAACACTCTCGCATTTAACTTTAAGTTTTAAAAATAAATCTATCCGAAGTTTTTCATTTTAGCTCCCAAACATCGTGAACGCAACGTTGGAATATTTTGCATGAAACGCTTGCGCCAAGGAATCTAAAAAACACTCTCGGATTTAAATTTAAGTTTTAAACCTCGTAATCTATCCGAGTTTTTCGCTTTAGCTCCCCAATAATCGTGAATGCAAAGTTAGAATATTTTGAATGAAACGCTTACGCCAAGGAATCAAAAAACACTTTGGGACGAACTTTAAGTTTTAAATAAATCTATTCGAAGTTTTTCGCTTTAGCTCTCAAACATCGTAACGCAAGGTTGGAATATTTTGCATGAAACGCTTGGCGCCAAGGAATCAAAAAAACACTCTCGATTTAACTTTAAGTTTTAAACGCTAAATCTATCCGAAGTTTTTCGCTTTAGCTCCCAAACATCGTGAATGCAAGGTTGGAATATTTTGCATGAAACGCTTGGCGCCAAGGAATCGAAAAAAACACTCTCGGATTTAACTTTAAGTTTTAAACGCTAAATCTATCCTAGTTTTTCGCTTTAGCTCCCAAACATCGTAACGCAAAGTTGGAATATTTTTCATGAAACGCTTGTGCCAAGGAATCAAAAAACACTCTCTTGGGACGAAACTATAAGTTTTAAACGCTGAAATCTATCCGAAGTTTTTCGCTTTAGCTCCCAAACATCGTGAACGCAAGGTTGGAATATTTTGCATGAAACGCTTGGCGCCAAGGAATCAAAAACACTCTCGCATTTAACTTTAAGTTTTAAAACAGAAATCTATCGAGAAGTTTTTCGCTTTAGCTCTCAAACATCGTAATGCAACGCTTGAATATTTTGAATGAAACGCTTATGCCAAGGAATCGAAAAAACACTCTCGCATTTAACTTTAAGTTTTAAACGCTAAATCTATCCGAAGTTTTTCATTTTAGCTCCCAAACATCGTGAACGCAACGTTGGAATATTTTGCATGAAACGCTTGCGCCAAGGAATCTAAAAAAACACACTCTGATTTAAATTTAAATTTTAAACCTCGTAATCTATCCGAGTTTTTCGCTTTAGCTCCCAACATCGTAATGCAAAGTTAGAATATTTTGAATGAAACGCTTACGCCAAGGAATCTAAAAACACTTTGGGATTTAACTTTAAGTTTTAAATAAATCTATTCGAAGTTTTTCGCTTTAGCTCTCAAACATCGTGAACGCAAGGTTGGAATATTTTGCATGAAACGCTTGGCGCCAAGGAATCAAAAACACTCTCGATTTAACTTTAAGTTTTAAACGATAAATCTATCCGAAGTTTTTCGCTTTAGCTCCCAAACATCGAATGCAAGGTTGGAATATTTTGCATGAAACGCTTGCGCCAAGGAATAAAAAAACACTCTAGGGATTTAACTTTAAGTTTTAAACGCTAAATCTATCCTAGTTTTTCGTTTTAGCTCCCAAACATCGTAACGCAAAGTTGGAATATTTTTCATGAAACGCTTGCGCCAAGGAATCAAAAAAACACTCTCTTGGGATTTAACTATAAGTTTTAAACGCCAAATCTATCCGAAGTTTTTCGCTTTAGCTCCCCAAACATCGTGAACGCAAGGTTGGAATATTTTGCATGAAACGCTTGGCGCCAAGGAATCGAAAAAACACTCTCTAGATTTAACTTTAAGTTTTAAACGCTGAATCTATCCGAAGTTTTTCGTTTTAGCTCCTCAAACATCGTAATGCAACGCTTGAATATTTTGAATGAAACGCTTATGCCAAGGAATCGAAAACACTCTCGGATTTAACTTTAAGTTTTAAACGCTAAATCTATCCGAAGTTTTTCATTTTAGCTCCCAAACATCGTGAACGCAACGTTGGAATATTTTGCATGAAACGCTTGCGCCAAGGAATCTAAAAACACTCTCGATTTAACTTTAAATTTTAAACCTCAGAATCTATCCGAAGTTTTTCGTTTTAGCTCTCAATAATCGTAATGCAAAGTTAGAATATTTTGAATGAAACGCTTACGCCAAGGAATCAAAAACACTTTGGGATTTAACTTTAAGTTTTAAACTGAAATCTATTCGAAGTTTTTCGCTTTAGCTCTCAAACATCGTGAACGCAAGGTTCTGGAATATTTTGCATGAAACGCTTGGCGCCAAGGAATCAAAAAACACTCTCGGACTAACTTTAAGTTTTTAAATAAATCTATCCGAAGTTTTTCGCTTTAGCTCCCAAACATCGTGAATGCATGGGTGGAATATTTTGCATGAAACGCTTTGCGCCAAGGAATCAAAAACACTCTCGGATTTAATTAAATTTTAAAAGCTCTAATCTATCCGAAGTTTTTCGCTTTAGCTCCAAACATCGTAACGCAACGTTGGAATATTTTGCATGAAACGCTTGCGCCAAGGAATAAAAACACTCTCGGATTTAACTTTAAGTTTTAAACGCAGTAAATCTATCCTAGTTTTTCGCTTTAGCTCCCAAACATCGTAACGCAAAGTTGGAATATTTTTCATGAAACGCTTGTGCCAAGGAATCTAAAAACACTCTTGGGACTAACTTTAAGTTTTAAATAAAATCTATCCGAAGTTTTTCGCTTTAGCTCCCAAACATCGTGAACGCAAGGTTGGAATATTTTGCATGAAACGCTGGCGCCAAGGAATCGAAAAAACACTCTCTCGATTTAACTTTAAGTTTTAAACGCTGTGAATCTATCCGAGTTTTTCGCTTTAGCTCCAAACATCGTAATGCAACGCTTGAATATTTTGAATGAAACGCTTATGCCAAGGAATCGAAAAAACACTCTCGCATTTAACTTTAAGTTTTAAATAAATCTATCCGAAGTTTTTCATTTTAGCTCCCAAACATCAGAATAATAACGTTGGAATATTTTGCATGAAACGCTTGCGCCAAGGAATCTAAAAAACACTCGAGATTTAACTTTAAATTTTAAACGTAATCTATCCGAAGTTTTTCGCTTTAGCTCCCCAATAATCGTGAATGCAAAGTTAGAATATTTTGAATGAAACGCTTACGCCAAGGAATCGAAAAAAACACTCTTGGATTTAACTTTAAGTTTTAAATAAATCTATTCGAAGTTTTTCGCTTTAGCTCTCAAACATCGTGAACGCAAGGTTGGAATATTTTGCATGAAACGCTTGCGCCAAGGAATCAAAAAACACTCTGGGACGAACTTTAAGTTTTAAACGCTAAATCTATCCGAAGTTTTTCGCTTTAGCTCCCCAAACATCGTAATGCAAGGGTGGAATATTTTGCATGAAACGCTTGCGCCAAGGAATCGAAAACACACTCGGATTTAACTTTAAGTTTTAAAAATAAATCTATCCTAGTTTTTCGCTTTAGCTCCCAAACATCAGAACGCAAAGTTGGAATATTTTTCATGAAACGCTTGTGCCAAGGAATCAAAAACACTCTTGGGACTAACTATAAGTTTTAAACGCTCAAATCTATCCGAAGTTTTTCGCTTTAGCTCCCAAACATCGTAACGCAAGGTTGGAATATTTTGCATGAAACGCTTGCGCCAAGGAATCAAAAAAACACTCTCGCATTTAACTTTAAGTTTTAAACGTCAGAATCTATCGAAGTTTTTCGTTTTAGCTCCCAAACATCGTAATGCAACGCTTGAATATTTTGAATGAAACGCTTATGCCAAGGAATCTAAAAAACACTCTCGATTTAACTTTAAGTTTTAAAATAAATCTATCCGAAGTTTTTCATTTTAGCTCCCAAACATCGTGAATAATAACGTTGGAATATTTTGCAATGAAACGCTTGCGCCAAGGAATCTAAAAACACTCTCGATTTAACTTTAAATTTTAAACCTCGTAATCTATCCGAGATTTTCGTTTTAGCTCCCCAATAATCGTGAATGCAAAGTTAGAATATTTTGAATGAAACGCTTACGCCAAGGAATCTAAAAACACTCTTGGGATTTAACTTTTCGTTTTAAAATGAAATCTATCCGAGTTTTTCGCTTTAGCTCTCAAACATCGTAACGCAAGGTTGGAATATTTTGCATGAAACGCTTGGCGCCAAGGAATCTAAAAACACTCTTGGGATTTAACTTTAAGTTTTAAAATAAATCTATCCGAAGTTTTTCGCTTTAGCTCCCAAACATCGTGAATGCAAGGTTGGAATATTTTGCATGAAACGCTTGCGCCAAGGAATCGAAAAAAACACTCTGGATTTAACTTTAAGTTTTAAACGCTAAATCTATCCGAAGTTTTTCGCTTTAGCTCCCAAACATCGTAACGCAAGTTGGAATATTTTTCATGAAACGCTTGCGCCAAGGAATCTAAAAACACTCTGGGATTTAACTTTAAGTTTTAAACGCAAATCTATCCGAAGTTTTTCGTTTTAGCTCCTCAAACATCGTGAACGCAAGGTTGGAATATTTTGCATGAAACGTTTGCGCCAAGGAATCGAAAAAAACACTCTCAGATTTAACTTTAAGTTTTAAACGTCAAATTTATCCGAGTTTTTCGTTTTAGCTCTCAAACATCGTAATGCAACGCTTGAATATTTTGAATGAAACGCTTATGCCAAGGAATCAAAAACACTCTCGCATTTAACTTTAAGTTTTAAACGCTAAATCTATCCGAAGTTTTTCATTTTAGCTCCCAAACATCGTGAACACAACGTTGGAATATTTTGCATGAAACGCTTGGCGCCAAGGAATCTAAAAAAACACTCGGATTTAACTTTAAATTTTAAAACCTCGTAATCTATCCGAAGTTTTTCGCTTTAGCTCTCCCAAACATCGTAATGCAAAGTTGGAATATTTTGAATGAAACGCTTACGCCAAGGAATCGAAAAACACTCTTGGGATTTAACTTTCAATTTTAAACGCTGAAATCTATTCGAAGTTTTTCGCTTTAGCTCTCAAACATCGTAACGCAAGGTTGGAATATTTTGCATGAAACGCTTGCGCCAAGGAATCTAAAAAAACACTCTCGGATTTAACTTTAAGTTTTAAACGCTAAATCTATCCGAAGTTTTTCGCTTTAGCTCCCCAAACATCGTAATGCAAGGGTGGAATATTTTGCATGAAACGCTTGCGCCAAGGAATCAAAAACACTCTCGGGATTTAACTTTTCGTTTTAAAATAAATCTATCCTAGTTTTTCGCTTTAGCTCCCAAACATCGTGAACACAAAGTTGGAATATTTTTCATGAAACGCTTGCGCCAAGGAATCAAAAAACACTCTCTTGGGACGAACTTTAAGTTTTAAATAAGTTTTGAAATCTATCCGAAGTTTTTCGCTTTAGCTCCCCAAACATCGTAACGCAAGGTTGGAATATTTTGCATGAAACGCTTGGCGCCAAGGAATCAAAAAACACTCTCGCATTTAACTTTAAGTTTTAAATCAGAATTCATCGAAGTTTTTCGCTTTAGCTTCCGAAACATCGTAATGCAACGCTTGAATATTTTGAATGAAACGCTTGCGCCAAGGAATCGAAAAAACACTCGGAAGAACTTTCGTTTTAAACGCTAAATCTATCGAGTTTTTCGCTTTAGCTCCCAAACATCGTAACGCAAGGTTGGAATATTTTGCATGAAACGTTTGCGCCAAGGAATCGAAAAAACACTCTCTGATTTAACTTTAAGTTTTAAAACGCTGTAATCTATCCGAAGTTTTTCGATTTAGCTCCCCAAACATCGTAATGCAACGCTTGAATATTTTGAATGAAACGCTTATGCCAAGGAATCGAAAAAAACACTCTCCATTTAACTTTAAGTTTTAAAATAAATCTATCCGAGTTTTTCATTTTAGCTCTCAAACATCGTGAACACAACGTTGGAATATATTTTGCATGAAACGCTTGCGCCAAGGAATCTAAAAACACTCTGGATTTAACTTTAAATTTTAAACTCGTAATCTATCCGAGTTTTTCGCCTTAGCTCCCCAATAATCGTGAATGCAAAGTTAGAATATTTTGAATGAAACGCTTACGCCAAGGAATCGAAAAAAACACTCTGGGATTTAATTTAAGTTTTAAACGCTGAAATCTATTCGAAGTTTTTCGCTTTAGCTCCCAAACATCAGAACGCAAGGTTGGAATATTTTGCATGAAACGCTTGCGCCAAGGAATCAAAAAAACACTCTCGCATTTAACTATAAGTTTTAACGCTGAAATCTATCCGAAGTTTTTCGCTTTAGCTATCAAACATCGTAACGCGCAAGGTTGGAATATTTTGCATGAAACGCTTGGCGCCAAGGAATCGAAAAAAACACTCTCGGACAAACTTTAAATTTTAAAAGCTCTAATCTATCCGAAGTTTTTCGCTTTAGCTCCAAACATCGTGAACGCAACGTTGGAATATTTTGCATGAAACGCTTGCGCCAAGGAATAAAAAAAACTCTCTGGACTAACTTTAAGTTTTAAAATAAATCTATCCTAGTTTTTCGCTTTAGCCCAAACATCGTAACGCAAAGTTGGAATATTTTTCATGAAATGTTTGTGCCAAGGAATCAAAAAACACTCTCTTGGGACGAACTATAAGTTTTAAATAAATCTATCCGAAGTTTTTCGCTTTAGCTCCCAAACATCGTAACGCAAGGTTGGAATATTTTGCATGAAACGCTTTGCGCCAAGGAATCAAAAACACTCTCGCATTTAACTTTAAGTTTTAAACGTCAGAATCTATCGAGTTTTTCGCTTTAGCTTCCAAACATCGTAATGCAACGCTTGAATATTTTGAATGAAACGCTTGGCGCCAAGGAATCAAAAACACTCTCGACGAACTTTAAGTTTTAACGCTCAAATCTATCCGAAGTTTTTCGCTTTAGCTCCCAAACATCGTGAACTCAACGTTGGAATATTTTGGATGAAACGCTTGAGCCAAGGAATCGAAAAAACACTCGCAGATTTAACTTTAAGTTTTAAACGCTGAAATCTATCTGAGTTTTTCGTTTAAGCTCCCGAAACATCGTAACGCAACGTTGGAATATTTTGCATGAAATGTTTGCGCCAAGGAATCGAAAAAAACACTCTCGGCAGGAACTTTAAGTTTTAAACGCTAAAATCTATCCGAGTTTTTCATTTTAGCTCCCGAAACGTCGTAACGCAATGTTGGAATATTTTGCATGAAACGTTTGCGCCAAGGAATCTAAAAAAACACTTTCGGGACGAAATTTAAATTTTAAACATTGTAATCTATCCGAGTTTTTCGTTTTAGCTCCCGAATAATCGTAATGCAACGTTTGAATATTTTGAATGAAACGTTTACGCCAAGGAATCGAAAAAAACACTCTTGGGACTGTAAGGGCCCGGAATTTCATCCCGGTCTTCCCGGTTTGCCCCAGGGGCATTTTGGTAATTTGGTCGGGTCGACAGGGCCGGATATGTCTTTTCCAATTGCCAAAAAAATTATGAGATTAATTAAATGGGATTGGGTAGCTTGGTGAAGGTATTTGGGCGTGGTAAAAGGTAAAATTAAATAGGGAATTAAATAGCACGTTGGACGAGATTCGAACCAGGGGTGCTTGGGAAGCTAGTTGGGTGGCCTTGCCACTTGAGCCACCGAGCGCTCTTGTTAATCTACGCGCGCCATCTTATTCTTAAGCCTGTTTGAAATGAGTTGGTTTAAAGGCTGAGCTCGCCCGAGCCTTCTTCCCCATTTCTTCTTCTCCCTTCGCAATTTTTCTCTCGACCGACTCACTTCTCCCTCGCGATTTCTTCCCTCGCCAGCTCCAATTCGACCGAGTTCATCTCCTTTCTGACGTCGATTTCCATCCTCGAGCAGCCGGTAAGTGTTCTTCTTCTTCTCCTTCAATTCCTTCTCCCCTGTTTCGCTGTTGCCATTGATGGCCGAGAGAATGATGTGAGTGAATTGGTGTGTGTGTGTGAAGTTCTTGTGCAGCTAGCCGAGTGGAATTCGCCCGAGAAGAAGAAGCTCCATCGTTTCCTCCATCGCCAATTCGAGTTCCGTCTGAATCGCGCGCAGAAGCTGGCCCCAACGGTCGGGATGATGACTTGGCATTGCCTCGTCCCCGGCAATCGGCACGTCCTTAGCGTGTTCGGCAGTAGCCCTTGATTGCCACTTGTTAAGGTAAGGACGGCTTCCCGGTGTAAGCCTACCACGACCCGCTCCTTAGCCCCAAAGTGCGGTGGAGCAGCCGACATAGTTCACATGTCCAGTGTCTCACACCCTATGTCGCTGACACCGATCCAAAGATTTAGTTAGGCTAGGTGGTCGGACATGGGCACTTGCCTCTAGACCCTGCAGACTTCCATAGTTCTGGCAGCAGAGCGCGCGGTGCATGCTTACTCTCATTACAGCGCCGACCGGAGAGCTCCTCGGGATCTTAAGCTAGTGTACCTTTTATTCGACTGTAGACAGGCTGAGGCCGGGACTTATTTCTCATATTGGGCGTATTGTGTGGTGGATTATTCCGGACTAAGACCCTGAGTTGGCATCCGAGGTCCAAGTATGGACTCAAGCTATGTGCTCTATTCGTGTTTATACTCATAGCTTGCATACACTCATCTAGATGACCATGTATATCGTGATTGTTCCCGGTTGGGGATTCTTACCGAGTAATTCGTTACTCACCCTTATTATTGTGGTTTTTCCATGTGTAACCGAGATGCTAGACAGATGGCTAAAGGAGGAGCTGTGATCATGGGGCCTGGGCCATCAAACTCGATTTTGTGTTATGACTCTTTATGTTTTATTTTCCCCGAATGCATGTAGTCCGCATGGAGCCCTAGGATGTTTTCTAAATGTTTTGTGGATTCCAAAGATTGTTGTATCTCGACAGTTTTGAATGATTTTAATAAATCTCTGATTAGAGTAAACTTTGGAAATGTATTTATCTTGGAACAGGTGCTTGGAAACAGGGACAGGTTTCAGGAAAATTGTCTGGACTTTGAACTGAATGTTTGAATGTTTTGTTTTTAATTGCAATCCGAAATCATGGTCTTGTATATTGTCCTTTACTTTGAATGCATGCATTGGGGTAAGGGCCCATTTAGAGCCCCATTCGGCCTGGTCTTTACAGCTTGGTATCGAGCTCGTGAGTCATAGATTCTCAGAGATTGACCTTTTGTTGTAGGTCGTTTTCCCATGATCACCAAAGACTGATAGTCATCGTCAAATTCTAAGTGTGCTTTGTGTTGTAGAAAAGGGTTAAGAATTTACAATACCTTTCATCTAGTGTATGCCTTGTATAGTGTTGTAGAGTGGAGACGAGAAGGTTCTGACTCGTTATTGGTTTGGGTGTAGATCGCCAAAGATGCTACCACCCGCCCTAAGAGGACGTCCGAGAGGAGGCCGAGGTGTCGTGGATCGGATTCGACACCGCAGGACGTCGCCCCAAGCCGAGATCGACAAAGATTCCGCCGTTGCTCCCTCTGCGCCCGCAGTAGGCGTTGAGGCAACTGAGCGCCGTGAGACTGCTCCTGGAGCAGATTTTGCTGATTCTATGAGGGCTATTGTGGTCGACCTATTGAGGCCGCAGGGCGTAAAACCTGTGCTTTGTTGGCCACGCAGCGGGAAGAGTCCCGTGCCCAAATCAAGCAATTGACTCGCTTGTTTCAGCAGGGCGCAGCTCCGTAGGAGCCAGCAACCCTTGTGGCAGATGTGGCAGAGGATGCCGAGGAGCTAGACAAATGGTTGAAGGATTTCGTGAAGTGGAACCCGGAGAAGTTCGATGCCACAGGTGATGCCTTAGCAGCAGCCAGATGGATTGCCCATTTGGAGTACACCTTCCTGATTATGGTGTGCCCCGATGTTCAGAGGCTGAGGTGTGCAGCCCATGTGCTAGGAGGCACAGCTAGATGGTGGTGGGAGTCCACTTTGAGTGAGAGACCAGCTGTGTAAGGGACCGACCCGAATGGGGCACTAAATGGGCCCTTACCCCAATGCATGCATTCAAAGTAAAGGACATTAAACAGACATGATTTCGGATTCCAATTAAAACCAAACATTCAAAATAACCCCTTTAAAAACTAGGCAATTTCCCTGGAACCTGTCTTTGTTTCCAAGCACCTGTTCCAAGATAAATACATTTCCAAAGTTTACTCTGATAAGAGATTTACTAAAAATCATTCAAAACCTGTTCATATACAAAATGCTGGAATCCACAAAACATTTACAAAACATCCTAGGGCTCCGTGCCCGGCTACATGCATTCAGGGGAAACAAAACATAAAGAGTCATAATACAAAAATCGAGTTGGAAGATCGGGCCCCATGACCACAGCTCTCCTCCTTCACCATCCTGCCTCGCAACTTGGTTACTACGTGGAAAAACCACAATAATAAGGGTGAGTAACGAATTACTCAAGAAGAATCCCCAACCGGGTACAATACGATATACATGGTCATCTCGATGAGCGTATGCAAGCTATGAATATAAACACGTAATAGAGCACATAGCTTAGCCCATACTTGGGCCTCTGATGCCAATTTAAGGTCTTAGTCCGGAATAATATCACCACACGCCCAATACATAAGTCGCCCTATACGAAACAAGTCCCGGCTCACTGCTCATCATCGCCGACGAAAGGTACATCGCTCAAGATCCCGATGAGCTCTCCTGGCTACGGCGTTGTAATGAGCGTAAGCATGTACCGCGCGGCTATCGCAGACTATGGGGGTGCCGGGTCCAGAGGCAAGCCGCCCATGTCCAATACCACGCCAAACTACATCTCCGATCGGTGTCACCGACGACAGGGGTGTGAGACTCGACACGTAAACTATGTCACCAACCACCGCACCGAGGCTAAGGAAACGGGTCGCGGTAGGCTTACACCAGAAACCGCCCCTTACCTTAACAGTGGCAATCGGGGGCATCGCCAAACATGCCGAGGACATGCCGGCCGCCGGGGACGAGGCAATGCCAAGTCATCATCCCGACCGCTGGGGCATTTAATACCGCCACCTCACCCAAGATTGCGGTGGCCACCGTTAGGGTTAGCTATTCCCTAACGGGATCGTATGAGCTCTATCTCATACGCCCCGTCGTGGATGCAAGGTACTTTATGCACCGACCTGCATGATGCTATCTACCGCCACTCTAACCCGCCTTAGCAATCGGCAAACAATTCCATAAAATCCAATACGTGCTCAATAAGAATACAACGAGCCTAGCATGATACTACGAAGCAAGGGCAGATACGAGCATGCCATAAAGGAACAACCTAGCATGGATTAACATGAGAATTAATCAGAAAATCATGCTAATCGGGAATTCAAAATAGAGAACCTAGCTACACATGTCAATAAACACAAACAAGCAATCAATCAAGAATCGCATAATATATCGCAGGTCCACACAACTCCTAGAAGAAATTTTACCTTGGTCTGGACGATTTGACACGAAAATCCTAAGTCGCGAACAAACCCGAACTAGCTATCGAGAACCTATCAATCACAACAAAAATCACACAATAGGCCTAAATATAATAAAATAAACAGGCTCGGCTCGGGGAGCAACTCACGAGGCGCGCGAACGCACGAACGAGCCGATCAGACGAACGGGCAAAGAACGGGTTGGGTGGCGCATACTGGGCGCGGACGGATGCGGGCGATGTAGGGGCGTGGCGTGGCTTTCTATTGGCGCTGGCGGTGAGCGGCGCGGCATGGGTTAAATGCTGCATGACAGAGGAGCGACGATCTCGACGAGTTGGCGCGATTCCGCGACGATGGGGCTTCTTCACGGGACGAATCCTCTCGGCTAGTCGCATTTAAACTTCACACACACAAATTCGCCACTCTCTCGGCCATTAATCGCCATCTCGGAAACAGGGAAAAATTGAAGAAATCGGAGGAGAAGAAGAAGAAGAAGAAGAAGGGGAAGAAAGCTTACCGGCTGGTTGAGACAAGGAGCGACTTCAAAACGGGAGAGGGAGCTTGGTCGAATTGGTGCTGGTGAGGGAGATTTCGTGAGGGAACCGAGTCAGCCGAAGAAAATCGCGAAGAAGAAATAGAAATGGGGAAGGAAGAAGGCTGGGCGATTTTGCCTTTAAATTAAAATTGACCTCGATCAGGCTTATATAGATGTTGGCGCGATTAGAAGCACAAGAGCGCTCAGTGGCTCGATTGGCAGCGACCCTTGCCTAGCTTCCAATGCGTCCTTGGCTCGAATCTCACTCGACGCGCTATTTAATTCCTTATTTATTTTTACCTTTTTCCAAGCCCAAATGTCTTCACCAAAATTCCCGATCCCATTCAAATCGACTCATAATTTTTCCGGCAATTAACAAATACATAACCAGCCTCGTCGGCCCAACCAAATTACCAAAATGCCCTCTGGCCTCCTGAAGACCGGGATGAAATTTTTGGGCCGTTATAATATTCCCCCTTATAAGACTTTCGCCCTCGAAAGTCACTTAAGATTGGAACAGCTCGGGATACTGCAATCTCATCTCATCCTCCCGCTCCCAAGTGGCTTCCTCTGAACTCTAACTCCTCCACTGAACTTTTACCAACCGAATTTCACGATTACGCAGTGTCTTTGTCTCAAAAGCAAGAATCCCCACCGACTTCTCCTCAAGCTCAAATCCTCATTCACCGCAAAGGCTCAAAATCAACAATGTGCGACGGTCCGCAGACGTACTACCTCAACATCGAAACATGAAAAACATCGCGGCATCGCCGACAATGACGGAGGCAAGGCTAATCGATAAGCAACCTTGCCGATCCTCCGTAATCTCAAACGGACCAACAAAACGGGGACTCGCCTTTCCACGCTTGCCAAACCTCAAAACACCTCGCATCGGTGCGACCTTTAGGAATACATGTTGACCAACCTCAAACTCCAAATCCCGACGTCGAACATCGGGCGTAACTCCTTCTGCTCGTCGCTCTGAAATTCACAACATACGAGCTCTAATCTTCTCGTGACGGCACCATTGGTCAATCGCAAAGAACTCGGGACCCAAAACTCGCCTATCACCAACCTTTTCCTGCAACACGTGAGATCGGCAACGCTTACCATACAAAGCCTCGAATGGAGCCATCTCGACCGCCGATCGATAATCGTTGTTATATGCAAACTCCATCGATCATGTGCATCGGGTCCCAATCGCCGGAAAATCCAACACACAAGCCCTCGAATCACGGCCGACACAATCCTCACAGCACACCGTGATAACAAATGATCTACTCCAAAACAATCGCGCCATCTGCTCCACGGTATAAGATAAGTGTTCTACCGGGGATGAAGTGTGCGCTCTTAGCCAATCGGTCGACTATCACCTAAATCTGAGAGAACTTCCTCGGAGTCCTCGGCAAACCAGAATAAAGTCCATGGAGATCTCTTCCCATTTCCACTGAGGCACACTCAGCGGCTGCAACAAACTGGCTGGTAGCGCCTGGGTGCCTTCACTTGCTGACAAGTGAGACATCGACTGACAAACTCCGCAACATCTCTCTTCATACCCATCCACCAGAATGTCTGCTTAAGATCCTGATACATCTTGGTACCCCCGGGGTGCCGAGCAAACGGAGAACTGTGGGCCTCTGAGAGCAACCCTGCTAGCAATCCTGCAACATCCGGAACACACAACCGGCCTCTGTAAGTCAGCCCACTGTCTGGTGAAAATACGAAATCAAAATCTCCATCAGCACTAACTTTGTCACCCAATTTCTTAAGTGCGGGGTCACTCAGCTGACTATCAATAATTCACTGTCTAATCGATGGCTGGACTGTCAACCCAACTACTCTGGCAGTAACCTCACCCAACAACATCGCAATCTCACCCGCTCGAACTTTCTCCGTAACTGGTGGGAACTCAACAACACCGCGGAGTGCGACGTCTTCCTACTCAAAGCATCGGCTACAACATTTGCTTTGCTTGATGGTACAAAATCTCATGATCATAATTCTTTTACCAACTCTAACCATCTCCTCTCGCCTCATATTCGCCTTTCTTCTCGAGTAAACAGATACTTGAGGCTCGGTGATCGGTGAAACATCCGAATCCGCTCACCATACGTAATGCCTCCAAATCTTCAAGCAAACACCATCGCCGCCAACTCCATATCCCGAGTTGGATAGTTCTCGCTCATATGGTTTGAGCTTGACGGGAAGCATAAGCAATGACCTTCCGTGCCGCATCAACACACAACCCAACCCAAACTTGGAAGCATCAGAGACCACCAAACCACCTGTCCCCTCCGGATCGCCAACATCGGTGCCGAAGTCAAATCGCGCTTGAGCACCGCAAAGCTCTCATCACACTTACTGTTCCAAATAAACTCGACACCCTTCCTCGTCAGACGAGTGAGGGGCGAGGCTATGGCGGAAAAATCCTTAACAAACCGACGGCAGCAAACTGCCAAACCCAGAAAGAAACGGCTCCTACGAGCAGACAACCGAAGGACAGAGAGCTCCACATACACTCACTGTCTTGCTCCACTAAAGCAACAAGATCAAAATCTCATTGGGTAGCAACAGGGGTCCACCACGAACTGACCCTCCAAATACCAACGGGGCAACTCTCAACTTTCCTGGAAACAGGAAGACAATCAACAGGACACGAACCATTCGCCCCACGAGCAAAACTGACTTCTAGCAATTCCAAACCACACCTTGGTCAACACCAAGCATCAACTTGCCACCACACCGGAACCAATCCGGACTCCACTCGAAACAAATACCAGCTTGCTAGGCTACCAAGACTGCCAACAACTCACCCGAGGCTACAAACTACACGGCTTCAACTTGCAACTGAAACTCACTATCTGGGCCTGACTGAGCTCTAGAGAGGCTCTCCACAACCTAGGGTTCTCCGACAACCTTCGACATCCACTGCCAACTAACGGCCTACAGCCAACTGCCTGAACAAACAACACCTCCATTTTCCAAAGAATACAACCATGTTGGCTAACTCCAACTCCTTGGAAACCAAGAGGACTCAAACGCTACCGACGCGCCATCCTCCTACTCAGACGTCAATCACAACATAACTCCTATCCAAGCAAGGATCCGAACAACTCTCTCAGCCATGACGATCAACAAGAAGATCCACCAACCAAGCTTAGGTCCAACTTAACAAATCTTACCTAAGCAACAACCTGATACCACGAGCATGGTATCCTTACCGCCTCACTAAAGCCTTATAACATCCACCTGGAGTCCAACTTTTCCAAGAACTGAGCACCAGATCCCCAAAGCAAACCCTACATGGATCTGAAACTCTCGCCACAGAACGAACCACACAAAACACACTTGTGTGCACAACTCCCAACCTTCATTTAGCGATTCAAGACTAACAAACGCTTTTCCCAAAAGCAACACTAGCTCCTGGCAGAGATACAATCAATCAACGGAACACCCAAAGTTCCATCTCCACACGATGCTCGAAGCTGTGGCAACCTTGCTCTACCAAAGCATAACCATGCCAAACCAAACTTACTATATACCAAGCCTCTACCAAGGGTGCTTACCCATAAGGCATCCAACTCCTCTCACAAGGCATCCTACTCACCTCATAGGCATCCAACTCATGGTCCCTCAGCTGGACCCAACTTGCTTCTACGATGCTCAACTCTCCTGAGATCTAGGCACTCGAAGGTAGTTGACCGCACTACCAACCACAAAGATCTCTTGGCCTTAACACTAGCGTGAGATGCACGCGCACTAACACTTACCAACCTTCAACCTGCTTGACTTATTCAACCTCCAGTAACACTGGGAAAAGGCTCCGGCTCCTCTCGAACATCCTTTTGCTTGAACTCCTTCGATTACCACTGAACTAGCCCTTTTGCACGACCTACACAGGTGCAACTACCATAACGGATCCAAGCCTAACGGAGTGCGCTAAACTCCGAACGGCATAGAACCATCTGCTATGCCCATGCCAAACTCAGGCCTGAACCAGATTTAATGCCAAAGCGGCACACCAACCAATGCACCTCAAGTGCCACTACTACCAAATCCACATCTTACTACCAACGGGGCCACAAGGTCACAACCTCAAGTGACACGAACTCTGGCTCGGCATACAAGGGCTCAACTCCAACAACTATGCCTAAGGCATCGCATCAAGCTGAAGGCTCACAGCCTACTCTTGCATCTTCACATGATGCTCAACAACTCTGGCCGGCTCTCTCAACATGCAGCAGCTAGCCCTACTCTAGGGCTTACCAAAAGAAGAGTGTCCAATTCTACCAAACAACTGAGGAAACCACCAACGGATCCATGCTCAAGGGAACATCGCTTGTCGCACCCTTAACTACTGTGGTTCGGCCACTTGGGCCGCAAACAACAACACTTCACAGAAGCACAAAGATGCCTCATCAACCTCCTCGAGGCTACCAACTTTGCAACCACTCTCTTGGCAACCAATTAATCTAACAAGGCTCAAGATCAACACTTGAGCTACCCAGGCTAGTCCACACGGGGACCGGCTCCACAAACATCCACATCAAGACATCCATACTAACTTCTCTCTTGGAGTGGCATTCCAAGGCAAAGCACCTCCACCCTCTCACTAGGGGAAATCCATCAATCTGGGGCCACGGTTGGCCTATGGGAGTCCAATCTCTACCTCCTCTCGAACGATGTCCTGTGGCATCCGAACCTACGGATACCACAACAAGCCACAACATACATCACACACTGCGCAGGAAGTTGGCATGATGGCGCTCTAAACCCAAACCAATAACGAGTCGAACTCGCTTCGTCTCTCCGCTCCACAACACTACACACGACATACACTAGATGATGTGTATTGTAAATTCTTAACCCTTTTTCTACAACAAATAGTAAACTTAGGCGCACTGATGGTCGCTTCTGAGTGCTAGTGTGTAAAGACCGACCCAAAAAGGGTTTCTAAATAGGCCTTTACCCCAATGCATGCATTCAAAGTAAAGGACAATATGCAAATAAATTCTCTGATTCCCAATTAAAACAAAACAATCAAGGTTCAATCGTAAATCAATATAGTTTGTTGAAACTCGCCCTCTGTATTCAAGCACTGTTTCAAGGCAAATACATTTCCAAAATGTACACTCTCGATCGTAGATTTATTAAAACATTTGAAACATCCTCAAATTCAATAAAGCGTGAATCCACAAAAACATTGAGAAAACATCCTAGGGCTCCGTGTCCGACTACATGCATCGAGGGGAAAATAAAAAGACAAGAGTCATAGAAATAAAAAGTCAGAGGCGACAGCAGTTCCCATGATCACAGCCTCCTCCTTGACCATCCTGTCTCGCACCTTGGTTACCTCGTGGAAAACCACAAAATAAGGGTGGGTAACGAATTACTCAAGAAGAATCCCCAACCGGGGTACAATACGATGCACATGGCCATCTAGATGAGTGTATGCAAGCTATGAATATAAACACAGAATAGAGCACATAGCTTAAGTCCACACTTGGACCTCGGATGCCAACTCAGTGGTCTTAGTCCGGAGATAAATCACCACACAATACGCCCTATACGAAACAAGTCTCGGCCTCACTGCTCATCGTCGACACGAAAGGTACACTAGCTCAAGATCCCGAGGAGCTCTCCGGTGGGGCGCACAGAATGAGCGTAAGCATGCACCGCGTGCTACTGCAGACTATGGGGGGTGTCGGGTCTAGTGGCAAGCTACCCATGTCCAGTCACCACGCCTAACTAAATCTCTGGATCGGTGTCACTGACATAGGGGTGTGAGACCTAGACACGTGAACTATGTCACCTGAACCACCGCTTTGAGGCTAAGGAACCTGGCCGTGGTAGGCTTACACCGTGAAGCGGTCCCTGCCCTAACAGTGGCAATCAAGGGCTACGGCCGAACACGCCGAGGACGTGCCGATCGTAGGGGACGCAGGCAATGCCAAGTCATCATCCCGACCGCTGGGGCATTTAACGACCGCCACCCTCACCCAAGATTGCGTGGCCTACCGGCGGGTTAGCTAAACCCCTAACGGGTCGAGGGACGGAGAATCGTCTCGACGCCCCCGCCATGGATGCAAGATACTTTATGCATGAGGCCGGATGATGCTACCTACCCGAATTCTAACTCGCTTTAACAATTAGCAACAATCCAATACGTGCTCAAAAGAATACAGAGAGACCTAGCATGGTACTAAGGAACAAGAATGAATATGAGCATGCCGTAATCGGAACAACCTAGCATGGACTAACATGAAAGAACAACATACGAAGTCATGCCATCAGAAATCGAAGCGAGCACCTAAACTATACATGCCGATAATCACAAACAAACATACAACATCAATCACATAGAACATCGCAGGTCCACACAACTTCTGTGAAGAAATCCCTTACGGCCGGAGGCAACTACACACAAAAATCCTAAGCCGCGATCGATCCCGAGCTAGCTAACGAGAACCTAACAAACACAATAATAATCACAATCCATAGGCCTAAACATAATAAAATAAACAAGGCTTGGCTCTGGAGCAACTCACGCGGACGGGTAGACAAAGCATGGCGCCGGGCCGCTGGGCGCTTTGGCGATGGGCGCGATGGGGGCGGTGGGTCGGGCGCTGGGCGCCGACGCGGCGCAGAGGGGGCAGAGCTGGCGCACTGCAAGGCGGCGACGATCGGCCTGGCGCAGCAGCGACGGGCGCGGACTAGCTGGACGCGGACGGACACGCCGGCGCTGGCTGGGACGACGACGGCGCGCGGCCGACGAAGCGCTCGACGCGTGCGATTCGGCCGCCGCAGGGAGCGACAAGACGCATCCGCTGGCGAGATCGGGCCGCGATAGGGGCTGCTCGGGCGTCATTGGCCGCGACAGGGCTGCTCGGGCGTCGCTGGCGGCCGCGAGCGACAGCCGCTCGATGGCACTGCAGGGCGATGGAGCCGGGCGACTCCAGCGATCTGGGCTTCTTGGCTGGTGCGATCCGGCGGCCGGGAGCTGCGACGGTGGGGCCGCTGGCCGGGCTCCTCGCAGCCGCAAACAAACACACACACACACCCATACTCTTCTATTTACATTCACCAAAGAAGAACTCAAATCGGAGAAGATTTAAGAGACGAAGAAACTTACCGGAAAGACGATCGAACCACTGGGCCGCAAAGGGAATGAAAATCGGCTTGGGGCTTGGGAGAGGAAGGGTTGGGCGGCCATGGAGAATTTGGAGAAGAAAACATAACAAAACCTAATTTCTTTTCATTTAACCAAATGCACCAAACTCCAAGGTCCAAGGATAACCATAATATGACGCAGAAAAAGAGCAACAAGAGCTCTCCATAGCTCAACCGCACGCATCCTCACAAAGCTTTCCCAGACCGGGTTGAATCCCAGTGCAACATAATTTCCTTTATTTTTACTTTTGCATCTATCCATGCTCAAACCCATCCACAAAGCCTCAAAACTTACATAAATCCATCCAATAATTTTAGCAAAGGAAAAAGATATAGACGCCCCACGACGGCCCGACCAAATTACCAAAATACCCCAGTGGCATATCTCAAGACGGGATGAAAACTCGGGCTGCTATAATATTCCTCCTTTTTATGACTTTCGTCCTCGAAAGTCCTTAAGATCAAACAAAGACAGATACTACAATCTCATCCCGCTCTTCCCGCTCACAAGCGGCCTCCTCTGAACTCTGACTCCTCCACTGGACTTTTACCAAACGGATCCCACGATTATGCAACGTCTTCGTCTCAAAGACCAGATTGCTCACAGGCTTCCCCTTGAAGCTCAAATCCTCAATCAGCTGCAAAGGCTCAAAGTCCACAATGAGCGATGGGTCCGACACATACTGCCTCACACCGATACATGAGAACACTGCACACTACCGACAATGATAGAAAAAGCTAACCAATATGCAACTCGCCAATCCTCTCGAGAATCTCAAATGGTCCAACAACGGGAGACTCCACTTCTCCCGCTTACCAAACCTCAACACCACTCACAACGGCACAACCTTAAAACTACGTGACCGTCCAACCTCAAACTCTAAAACTCGACACGAACATCGGCGTAACTTTTCTCGCCTGCTCCGAGTTGACAACACTAGCTCTAAACTCCCGCACATCACCTTTGGTCAAATGCAAAGAACTCAGACCCAAAACAAAATTGATGGCCACCAACCTTTTCCTGAACATTGGAATCTCGCAATACTTACCTTGCAATGCCTCAATGGAACAACAAGAATTGATGGCCGAGAAGCGCAACCCAAGGCAACCTCATAAAACAACACTAGTCCCCCCACGCCTAATCACGGAAACACCAACTCACAACAAGTTTCAAGGATCCGCTCACTCTTCCCAAAAGACCATCGGTCGAGGGTCAAAACTCTACAGAATCGCACTCGGCTCATAAGCCTCTTAACAACGCTCTCAGAACTACGGTTCATCAACGCATCGCCTAGAACAAACCTTCTTCGCCACACCACCGTGACAACAACTCCGACTAAATCGACATGCCTCTACTCCATAGAAATGGCATCGCAGACAAGAAACGAGGTGCGAGCTCTCACCATCGAAACCAATCCTCCAAGAATCTAATCTCACACAACAACCTCAACTAATCGATCGCTCCCACACGGAAAACTTACAATCCAACAACTTGAGTGCTACGCCTCTAAGCTCAAACAACTACAAATCGCATAGCTATGCCAATCCACACAACTCTAGCTTGACTCAAATCATCCTTTGTTTGGACAAGTCACCGCAACAACAACTGGGACCCAGAGGGCTCCCTCCACCAAACTTACCTCCATGCAAGCAACGGAACGAAGCTTGCCTAAAAAAATGAAACACATCTCATAAGTCCAAACGATAACACATACAGGCTTAACCCTCTAGCTTAGGCTTATTGCACCTTCCCACCGAAACTTCATAAACGGAACTCCACTACTCGGTTAACACCAACTACCAAGAACCAGATTACCAAAAATGGTCGGGCAGAGCACAAGCCACACTAACCAAACAAGGATCCTCAAAAGGTCAAGACCCTAATCCAATCACAATGGTGCAACCTCAACCCACAACTGATACAAATGAGTTCTTCAACTACAAAGGTGCAACAACTTCCATGCCAACACACAAAACCTTAACCAACTAGGCCAAACACTCATAAGAGACAGAACAACCCTTACCGCAACTTCCAGAACACCACTCAAGAGTCCGCTTAACTTGGACAAACAAGCGCGCTCCAAGCAACCCAACAAACTTTTCCTCCTACCAAAGACCACTACCACTAATTCCAAGACCAAGGAATAACGACAACTTCCAAGGAGAAACAGATCTCATGGCGAACATCCGAAGGACAGAGAGCTTCACAACCGCTCATTTGTCTTGCTCGCCTAAGCACAACATCCAACTCTCCCAGAGGCAACAACAAGGGGTCACCACAGATTGGACCGCCAACCACGGCAAGAGAAGACTCACCCCAAACACCAAATAAGGGCAACTCTCAAACTCTAGAAGCGGGAAAGACGTCGCCCGCCAGTGGCAAAACCACTTGCCTGCGAGCAAAGCTAACTTCTAGCAACTCAAAACCACACCTTGGTCAACATCAAGCACCAACTTGCCACCACACCGGAACCAACTGGACTCTACTTGAAACAAGCTCGCTTGCTAGCTTACCAAAAGCGCCAAAGAACTCACCCAAGCCTACAACCTACTTGACTCGGACGCCAGCTCAAAACTCACTACCTAGGTCCGATTGAGCTCGTGAGGCTCTCCACAACTAGGGTTCTTCACTACCCTCGACACACACTATCGTCAAACGGTCTAATGTACCCAACCGCTCTGAACAAACAACTCCTTTCTCCAAAGATCTCAACCATCTTTGGCTCGCTCCGAACCTCGAAACCAAAAAGACCATAAACGCTTCGTAATGTGTTATCCTCCTACTCAAAGCATCGCCACATCGTAGCTTCCACCTGTGGTAAGGATTCCGAGCAACACCCTTAGCAACTACGGCCAGAACTACGTGGCTTCACTACAACCACCATTTGTTCAAGCACTACCATCCGAACTCCAACCATGAACACAAGAGGTTCCACCAACCAAGCTTAGGTTCAACTTAACAAACCCGCCTAAGCAACAACCCGACTACGAGCACGGTATCCTTACAACCTCAACTAAAGCCTTACAACATCCACCGAGTCCAACTTCTCCAAGAACTCGAGCACCGGTCCTCCAATGCAAACCCTACATGGTTCTCAAACTATCACCACGTAACGAACTACACAAAACACACTTGTGTGAACAACTCTCAACCTTCCTTCAGAGATCCAAGACTAACAGTGCTTTGTTCCAAAAGGCAACACTAACTTCTCGCGCAGAGATACAATCAACCCAAGGAACACCAAAAGTTCCATCTCCACACGATACTCGAAGCGGTGGCAACCTTGCTCGCTAAAACATAACGATGCCAAACCGAACTTACTTTATACCAAGACTCTACCAAGTGTGCTTTACACATAAGACAACCCGCTCATCTCATAAGGCATCCAACTCATCTCATAAGCACCAAACTCATCTCATAAGCATCCAACTCACGGTCCCCTCATGGACCAAACTCGCATCTACAATGCTCACTCAACTCAGTTTAGGCACCGGAAGGTAGTGGACCGCACTACCAACCACAAAGATCTCTTGGCCTTAGCACTAGCGTGAGACTCACACGCACTAACACTTACCACCGCCAACTGTGACTTACTCAACCCCCCAAGAACATCGGGAAGAGGCTCCAGCTCCTCTCGAACATCCTTTCACTTGTAGTCCTTCGACTACCACCGAACTAGCCCTCTTGCACGACCTAAACAAGTGCATTTTCCATAAATGGATCCAATGGCTAAAGAAGTGTTTGAACTCCGGACGGGTCATAGAACCATCCGCTTATACCCATGCCAAACTCAGTCCGAACTGGACTTAGAGCCAAAGCGGCACACCAACCATTGCACCTCAAGTGCCACTACTACCAAATCCACATCTTACTACAAATGGGGGCCAAGCAAGGTCACAACCTCAAGTGACAAAAACTATGGCGAGGCATACAAGAGCTCAACTCAAACAACCATGCCTAAGGCATCACATCAAACCGAAGTCTCATCGCCTACTCTTGCATCTCCACATGATGCTCAACAAAACTCGGCGGCTCTCTCAACATGCAAAGCGCCTAGCCCTACTCTAGGGGCTCACCATAAGAAGAGTGCTCAACTCTACTGCATAACCTGGGAAACCACCAACGGATCACGTCCGATGGGAACATCGCTCATTGCACCCTTAACCACGTGGTTCCGACTTACTAGTTGCAAAACAACAACACTTACAGGAGAACAAGGATGTCTCAAAGAACCACCTCGAAGGCTACCAACTCGCAGGCTACTCACTGGGCAATCAACCATCCGCTAAGGTTCAAGATCAACACTTGAACTACCTGTGCTAGTCCACACTAGGACCGCTCCACAAGCATCAACATGATCAAAAGCCAAAGCTAACTCCTGTAAAGACCCGACCCAAAAGGGGCTCTAAATGGGCCTTTACCCCAATGCATGTATTCAAAATAAAAGACATTATGAAAAATAAATTTCGGATCCCAAGTAAAAGCAGAAACATTCAACAATCAAAACATACATTTCTAAAAGCATACTCGATCGTGAGATTTATTTAAACCATTTAAACATTCCACAAGTACAAATATCTTTGGAATCCATAAAACGTAAGAAAACATCCTAGGGCTCCGCGTGCCCGCCTACATGCATTCGGGGAAATAACAAAAGTCAAGAGTCATGATATAATAAAATGGTCGAGATGACAAGCAGGATTCCATGATCACGCCTCCTCCTTCACCATCCTGTCTCCCGCTTGGTTACCCGTGGAAAACCACAGAATAAGGGTGAGTAACGAATTACTCAAGTAAGAATCCCCAACGGGGTACAATACGATATACATGATCATCTAGAAGAATGTATGCAAGCTATGAGTACAAACACAGAGCGGAGCACATAGCTAAGTCCACACTTGGACCTCGGATGCCAACTCGTGGTCTTAGTCAGGAAATACCACAACACACTATACGCTCTATACGGGAACAAGTCCGGCCTCACTGTATATCGTCGTCACGAAAGGTGCATCGCTCAAGATCCCGAGGAGCTCTCGGCCGGCGTCAGTAATGAGCGTAAGCGCGCACCGCATGCTCACCGCAAACTCGGGGTGCCGGGTCCAGGGCAAGTCGCCGTGTTCGATCCACCGTGCCTAACTAAATCTACGGATCGGTGTCACCGACATAGGGGTGTGAGACACGGACACGGAACTATGTCACTGTACCACCGCTTTGAGGCTAAGGAACCGGCCGTGGTAGGCTTACACCGAAGCGGTCCTTGCCCTAACAGTGGCAATCAAGGGCTACGGCCGAACACGCCGAGGACGTGCCGATCGCCGGGGCGAGGCAATGCCAAGTCATCATCCCGACCGTTGGGGCATTTAACGACCGCCACCCTCACCCAAGATTGCGGGGCCACCGTTAGGGTTAGCTAAACCCTAACGGGATCGTGGACGAGTACCATCTCGCACGTCCCTCGTCGGGGATGCAAGTTACGTTATGCATCCGGCCGGATGATGCTACCTACCGAACTCTAAACCATAGCAATAATAACAATTCAATCAATGCGGTCCAATACGTGCTCAATGAGATACAAGGAACCTAGCATGATACTACGAAGCAAGAACAGATATCGAACATGCCGAATGGAACAACCTAGCATGGGCTAACATGAGAAACAATACAAGAGTTCATGCGATCAGAATTGTAACAGAGCACCTAGGGCTAAACATGCTAATAATCATATACACAGCATACAAAACAACAATCACAAATATACCGCAGGGCCCACACAACTCCGGTGAAGAAATCCTTACCTTGGTGGGAGGCTTCTACACACAAATCCTAAGTCGCGGAACAATCCCGAGCTAGCGGCGGGAACCTAGCAAACCAATAATAATCGCAGCATCTAAAACGTCTAAAAACAATAGAAAAAGCAAGCTCGGCTCGGGGCACTCACGCGACGGCGACACGAACTTGGAGTTGCGGCAGTGCGGCGGCAGGCAGCGGCGCCGGCGCGCGCGCGCGGATGGGCGCTGGGCGCGCGCGCGCGACGGCAAGCAAGGCACGCGACGGGCAAGACGGCGAGGCGGCGCGCAGCGGCGAAGCGTCTTGGCGTGCGGGCGAGCGGCTTGAGCGGCGGCGCGCGGGCGGCTAGCGCGAGCGGCGACGCGCGCGCGCTGGCGCGCGGCGGCTGGCGCGAGGGCCTCTCGGCGGCGAGCGATCAGCGAGGACGAAGCAGCGATCTGAAATTTCTTCTGGCGCGATCCGGGCGTCTGCGGCAGGCGCCGGCAATTTGGCGGCGTGGGACCGGCCGCCGACGACAAGGCTAGCTGGCCGCCGACGAACAAGCAAGGTCGCTAGGCGGATCTGGCGCGCGCGTGGCCGCCGGCAGATCTGGGCGTGGGACCGGCCGCCGACGACAAGGCTATTTATTTCTTTGGACGACGGCAAGGCCGCGAAGCGGATCCGCCGCGGCGAAATGGCTACCGACGCCGCGACGATTCTTCTTCGGTGGGCTTCTCTCGGTGGGCCGCAATCAACACAAACACACTTGGCCAAACAAAGACACCAAACGGATGAGAAGAAGAAGAGGAAGATCGATACCTACCCGGAATGATGATGATCGATCCAAAGGAGCTGCAAGGATGAAGAATTCGGCAAGGCAATGGAGAGCAAAGCTTGGGCGGCCACACACTTTGGAGAAGAAGATGGACAAACCTAATTTCTATTTCATTTAACCAAATGCACCAAACACCAAAGATCCAAGATTAACTAAGATGTGATGCAGAAAGAGCAACAAGAGCAACTAATGGCTCAATTGGCACACATCCCCACAAGCTTTCCAGAAGCCCGGGGTTCAAACCCCAGCTGCAGCACAATTTCCTTTATTTTTACTTTTGCATCAAACCTTGCTCAAACCAAACCACAAATCCTCCAAAACCTACATAAATCCATCCAATAATTTTAATAAGCTGGAAAAGACACAAACGGCTTACTCGACGGCCCGACCAAATTACCAAATTACCCCTAGGGCATACGGGAAGACCGGATGAAAAACACTGGTCGTTACAATATTCCCTCCTTTTTATGACTTTCGTCCTCGAAAGTCCTTAAGACTGAGCTTGACTCGGGATAATGCAATCTCATCTCGTCTTCCCGCTCCCAAGTGGCTTCCTCGAGAACCACCCGATTCTTCCATCGAACCTTTACCAAACGAATCTCGCGATTACGCAACGTCTTGGTCTCAAAGGCAAGGATCCTCACCGGCTTCTCCTCGAAGCTCAAATCCTCATTCGGTGCAAAGGCTCAAAGTCCACAATGTGCGACGGTCCGGCACATCTTGCCTCAACATCGATACATGAAAAACACTATGCCGTGATAGTGACGGAGAGGTAGGGCTAACAGGTAAGCAACTCGCCAATCCTCTCTAGGATCTCAAATGGACCAACAAAGCGGGGACTCAACTTCCCACGCTACCAAACCTCGAGAACACCTCGCATCGAAGCAACCTTAAGGAACACATCTTTGACCAACCTCAAACTCCAAATCCGACGCCGAACATCGGCGTAACTCTTCTACACTCGCTCTGAGTTTGTCAACATACGAGCTCTAATCTTCGTGACTGCACCATTGGTCAAGCTGCAGAACTCGGGACCCAAAACACTGTCTATCACCAACCTCTTCCCGAACACAGGGACCGATAACGCTTACCATACAATGCCTCGAATGGAGCCATCAGATCGTCGATCGTAATCTGTTGTTATAGGCAAACTCCATCAGATATGATATCTGGTCCCAATCGCTGGAAATCCAACACACAAGCCCTCAACATATCCTCGAGAATCTTATTCACTCTCTCACCGACCATCCGTCTCGAGGGTGAAAAGTCATCTTTGGCGCACTCTGTGCCCAAACCCTTCCGGAGCGCTCTCCGAAAACGAGAAGTGAACCGCGAGTCACGATCGGACACAATCCTCACCGGCACACCATGATAACGGATGATCTGTTCCAAAAACAATCTGCGCCCACTATTCCACGGTATAAGTCTCTCACCGGGAATGAAGTGTGCGCTCTTGGTCAAACAATCGACTATCACCCAAATCGAGAGAACTTCCTGAGTCCTTGGCAAACCAGAGATAAAGTCCATGGAGATCTCTTCCCATTTCCACTGGGCACACTCGGTGGTCGCAACAAACCAGTTGGCCTTCTGCTGGGTGCCTTCACTTTGCGACAAGTGAGACACCGGCCGACAAACTCGCCACATCTCTCTTCATTCCCATCCACCGTAAGGTGCGCTAAGGTCTCGATACATCTTGGTACCCGGGGTGCCAAGCAAATGGGGAATGTGGGCCTCACGAGAGCAACTCGCTCGCAATCCCGCAATGTCCGAAACACACAACCGACCTCTATAAGTCAACCCACCGTCGGTGAATATACAAAGTCAAAGTCTCCGTCAAGACTAACTCTGTCAACCAATCTCTTAAGTGCGGGGTCACCCAGCTGGCCGTCTATAATCCGCCGCCTAATCGACACGGTGAGCAGATCCAATCGAGCTACCTGGCAGTAACCTCACCCAACAACATCGCAACCTCGGCCCGCTCGAACTCTCTCCGCAAACTGGGCTGGAACTCAACAACGCCGCGAGTGTGACGTCTTTCTACTCAAAGCATCGGCCACTACATTGGCTTTACCCGGATGGTACAAAATCTCATGATCATAATCCTTTACCAACTCTAACCATCTCCTGCGCCTCATATTCAACTCCCTTCGAGTAAGCAGATACTTGAGGCTCACGGTGATCGGTAAACATCCGAATCCGCTCACCATACGGTGTAATGCCTCCGGATCTTGGTGCAAACACCACTCGCCGCCAACTTCATATCGTGAGTCGGGTAGTTTTGCTCATACGGTTTTGGTGACGGAAGCATAGGCGATGACCTTCCGTCTTTGCATCAACACACAACCTAAACCAAACTTGGAAGCATCACAAACTATGAAACCACTGTCCCCTCCGGATCGCCAACACAGTCTTGAAGTCAAAGCTGCGCAGAGCACGGCAAAGCTCTCATCACACTCTTTGTCCCAAACAAACTCGACACCCTTCCTCGTCAGGACGAGTGAGAGGCGAGGCTATAGCGAAAAAAGTCTTGTGAACCGAAGCGGTAGTAACTCGCCAAACCTGAGAAAGCTGCGAATCTCAAGAATCGAAGTCGGCTTGGCCCATGAACTCACGGCCTCAATCTTCGCGGGGTCCACGGCTATACCATCTCTCGAAACCACGTGGCCTAGGAAGGCCACCGCTCCAACCGAAATCACATTTGGAAAACTTCGCATAAAGTGGTTTTCCTCAAAGCCGCCAATACTCGCCTCAAATGCTCTGCATGGTCTTCTTTAGACCTCGAATAAATCGAGAATATCGTCAATGAACACGATGACGAAAGCCGCCCAAAAATGATTTGAACACCCTATCCATCATGTCCATGAACGCGGTGGGGCATTGGTCAATCCAAACGACATGACCACAAACTCATAGTGACCATATCTAGACCTTAAAATCGTCTTAGGAATGTCGGCATCCCCGATCCAAGAATCGATGGTAAACAGGATCTCGGATCTATCTTGGAGAACACGGAAGCTCCCTGGTGATCGAACAAATCGTCAATACGGGCAACGGATACTTATTCTTCATGTCACCTTATTAAGCTCGCGGTAATCAATACATAAGCGCATAGAACCATCCTTCTTTTTCACAAACAGAATGGTGCTCCCCACGGGGACACTCGGACGGATGAACCCTCGATCTAACATCTCCCGCAAGCCTGAATCTTGATTCCTTTAACTCACTGGCGCCATACGATCTGAGCTTTCGAGATAGGGAGGGTCCGGCTCGAGCTAAATTGTGAAGTCAACCTCTCTCTTTGGGGGCAACCCGGTAACTCCTCGAGGAAACACGTCCGCAAACTCCGCGCACGGCCGGCACGATCAGCAGACAGCGAGGGCGCTCTCCCCGCACAACTTGGCTAGATAGCCCCAAGCTCCATGAGCTAGCAAGCGACGAGCTTTCACGGTGACACCATCGGCGGGCAAACTCCACCTTGGACTCCACGAAACTTAAAGTGGGCCGACTGGCGGCGGCTGAACACTACTTCTTTCGGTGGCGGGGTCAATCAACGCATGGTTAGCGACTAACCACTCCATACCAAGAATCACATCAAAACCGCTCATAGGCGAGAACTATGAGCGTAGCCACAAGCAACTCTCCGGATATCTCGATCCGGCCATCCCTAATCTTATCTCTAGCCTACATATTAACTCCCGAAGGAGTTGCATGAGATAACTCGAAACCTAGAGGCTCTAGTCTTAACAACACAGATACAAATGAATCGTAGGGCGAGAATCAAACAAGACAAATGCGCGATGATCTAAAACAAGAAGCGCACACGCCACAGTGGCATCCGTGACGCTCGGCCTCTGACGGTCGTAGCAAACACTCGACCTGCTTTGCTGCTGGCATTTTGAGCCGCCATATTTGGCCGATCACAAAAACGGGCCATGTGCCCTCTCTACCACAACGGAAGCACAATCTAGGTCGATCGACAAGCTCCGGCGTGGACTTTCCCACAAGTAGCACAAGCGGGAACTCGCACGGGTCCTCCTCTTTGTCGAGTGAAACGGACCGAGCTCTCCACGATCTCTGTTTCGAAGCGCCCTTGGCGCGCCGCCGCCTCCCGAAAATCAAACTTCCTCTTCGCCCCACAGTGCTGGGACGGAGGACTGAACAGAGCGGCAACAACAACCCGCTCGCAGGATACTTCCCATTATAGATCGTGGCTAATGGGATGACCCTAGCATAAGTGTCGGGGCACGAGCCACGACATCCGAGAAACACCCGCCTCAATCCGGATATGAACTTCCGAATCTTGACTCTGGGGTGGCTATCAACTACTGAGCAAAATATCCATACTCCGAGAACTTCCTCTCATATTCATCAATGGAATCAGAACCTCGCTTCGAGTTCCGGAAGAGCTCCACCATCTTCTCTTGAGCCTCATCACCGATGAACTTTACCTTGAACTCGGCCTTGAAGAACTCCCAAGTAGCGGGTGGAGACCCGGTGGTCTCTCGCTCAAGGTGGACTCCCACCACCATCTCGTTGTGCCTCCTAGCACATGAGCCGCACACCTCGGCCTCTCGAATATCGGGGCACACCATGATCGGGGAAGGTGTACTCCAAATGGGCAATCCACTGGCCGCCGCTAACGCATCACCGGTGGCATCAAACTTCTCGAGCTTCCACTTCACAAAATCCTTGACCACCTACCCAACTCCTCGGCACCTCCGCCATATCCGCCTCTGGGGCTACTTGCTCTGTGGAGTGGAGGTGCTCTTGTGCTCTCTTTGAACCAATCGAAGTCACCGCTCAACTGGGCTCGGGACTCTTCCCATTGCTTGGCGCCAACAAGGCACAGGTCTCTCGCCCTCTGGTCACTCAACATGTCGACCATAAAAGCCCTCATAGACTCGGCAAATTCTGCTCCTGGGAGCGATCTCACGGGCTTCGATCGCCTCAACGCCCGCTCTAGGCGTAACAGAGGAGCTGCTGGTGGAATGCCATCGATCTCGGCTTGGGACGATGTCCTGTGATATCATATCCGATCACGATACCTCGACACTGCTCTCGAACCTCCTCTCCCGGTATGGGTGATCGGCATCTTTGGCGATCTACATCCAAACCAACAACGAATCAAAAACGCGCTGTCACACCACTCCACAACACCAAACAAGGCATACACTAGATGAAAGGTATTGTAAATTCTTAACCCTTTTTCTTTCTAAAACAATAAACCTAGGCGCACTGATGATCACTGTGAGAGTCTTTGGTGATCATGGAAGGATGACCTACAACAAAAGGTCGGTCTACAGAATCTATGACTCTAAGCTCGATACAAGCTGTAAAGACCCGACCCAAAAGGGGCTCTAAATGGGCCTTTACCCCAATGCATGTATTCAAAATAAAAGACATTATGAAAAATAAATTTGGATCCCAAGTAAAAGCGAAACATTCAACAATCAAAACATACATTTCTAAAAGCATACTCGATCGAGAGATTTATTTAAACCATTTAAACATTCCACAAGTACAAATATCTTTGGAATCCATAAAACGTAAGAAAACATCCTGGGGCTCCGTGCCCGTCTACATGCATTCGGGGAAATAACAAAAGTCAAGAGTCATGATATAATAAAATGGTCGAGAGATGACAGCAGGATTCCATGATCACGGCTCCTTCTTGACCATCCTGTCTCCCGCTTGGTTACCTCGTGGAAAACCACGAGAATAAGGGTGAGTAACGAATTACTCACTAAGAATCCCCAACCAGGGGTACAATACGATATACATGATCATCTAGAAGAATGTATGCAAGCTATGAGTACAAACACAGAGCGGAGCACATAGCTAAGTCCACACTTGGACCTCGGATGCCAACTCGTGGTCTTAGTCGGAAATACCACAACACACTATACGCTCTATACGGGAACAAGTCCCGGCCTCGGCTGTCATCGTCGTCTGAAAGGTGCATCGCTCAAGATCCCGAGGAGCTCTCCATCGGCCTTTGTAATGAGCGTAAGCGCGCACCGCATGCTACCGCAAACTCGGGGGTGCCGGGTCTAGTGGCAAGCTCGCGCGAGTTCGATCACCATGCCTAACTAAATCTCTCGGATCGGTGTCAGCGACATAGGGTGTGAGACACGGACACGTGAACTATGTCGGCTGTACCACCGCTTTTTGAGGCTAAGGAACCGGTCGTGGTAGGCTTACACCGAGAAGCGGTCCTTGCCTAACAGTGGCAATCAAGGGCTACGGCCAACACGCCGAGGCGAGGGCGTCGCTAGGGACGCAGGCAATGCCAAGTCATCATCCCGACCGTTGGGGCATTTAATGATCTTCCACCTCACCCAAGATTGCGGGGGCCACCGTTAGGGTTAGCTAAACCCTAACGGGATCAGGGACGAGTACCATCTCGCACGCCCCCGCATCGGGATGCAAGTTACGTTATGCATCCGCCGGATGATGCTACCTACGAACTCTAAACCATAGCAATAATAACAATTCAATCAATGCGGTCCAATACGTGCTCAGCAGATACAAGGAACCTAGCATGATACTACGAAGCAAGAACAGGATATCGAACATGCCGAATGGAACAACCTAGCATGGGCTAACATGAGAAACAATACAAGAGTTCATGCGATCAGAATTGAGCAGAGCACCTAGGGCTAAACATGCTAATAATCATACACAGGCATACAAAACAACAATCACAAATATACCGCAGGCCCACACAACTCCGGTAAGAAATCCTTACCTTGGTCGGGAGGCTTCTACACACAAATCCTAAGTCGGAACAATCCCCGAGCTAGCGGCGGGAACCTAGCAAACCAATAATAATCGGCATCTAAAACGTCTAAAAACAATAGAACAGCAAGCTCGGCGGGGCACTCACGCGCACGCGGCGACACGAACTTGGAGTTGCCGGGCAGCCGGGCACGGCAGGTGGGCGGGCGCCTGGCGCGGATGGGCGCTGGCGCGCATGGCTGCGCGCGCAAGCGGCAAGGCACGGCGACGGGCGCAACGGCAGGATGCAGCGCGCGGGCAGCGCGTCTTGGCGTGGCGGCGGCGGCGGAGCGGCGCGCGGCGGCGCGCGGCGTCGCGATGGGCGCGCGCGACGCGGGCCGGGCGCGTATGGCGCGTGGCGAGGGGCCTCTGGCGTCTGGCGTCGAGCGCGGGGCGAAGGACGAACGACGACGATCTGCTTGCTGGCTGGCGCGATCCGGGCGCGTCTGGCGAGGGCGCCGGCAATTTGGGCGTGGGGGTGGCCGCCGACGACAATGCTAGCCGCCGCTTTGGACGACGGCAGCGGCGCGCTAGGCGAATCTGGCGTCGCGGCGCAGGCCGCCGGCAGATCCGGCGTGGGGACCGGCCGCGACGGCAAGGCTAGCTGGCCGGACGACGACCCGGCAAGGTCGCTAGGCGATCCGCGCGGCGAGCCAGCGTCTGGTGACGCGCGACGATTGACGATTCTTCTTGGCCGGGCTTCTCTACCGGGCCGCAATCAACACAAACACACTTGGCCAAACAAAGACACCAAACGGATGAGAAGAAGAAGAGGAAGATCGATACCTACCCGGAATGATGATGATCGATCCAAAGGAGCTGCAAGGATGAAGAATTCGGCAAGGCAATGGAGAGCAAAGCTTGGGCGGCCACACACTTTGGAGAAGAAGATGGACAAACCTAATTTCTATTTCATTTAACCAAATGCACCAAACACCAAAGATCCAAGATTAACTAAGATGTGATGCAGAAAGAGCAACAAGAGCAACTAATGGCTCAATTGGCACACATCCCCACAAGCTTTCCAGGAGACCCGGGTTCAAACCCCAGCTGCAGCACAATTTCCTTTATTTTTACTTTTGCATCAAACCTTGCTCAAACCAAACCACAAATCCCTCCAAAAACCTACATAAATCCATCCAATAATTTTAATAATTGGAAAAGACACAAACGGCCCTGACGGCCAGACCAAATTACCAAATTACCCCTAGGGCATACCTGGAAGACCGGGATGAAAAACCTGGGTCGTTACAACTCCTCTCCTGGAGTCGTACTCCAGGGCAAAACACCTTCACCCTCTCACTAGGGGAATTAACAGCTGGGCCACACGTGGCCTACGGGAGTCTAACATCTGCCTCCATCTGGAACGATGTCCCAGCGGTATCCGAATCTATATGGATATCAAAACAAACCACAACATACAGCTCACACTGCGGGAAGTTGGCATGATGGCGCTCTAAACCCAAACCAACGACGAGTCAGAACCTGCTCGTCTCCGCTCCACAACACAAAACAAGGCATACACTAGATGAAAGGTATTGTAAATTCTTAACCCTTTTCTAAAACAGAAAACTTAGGCGCACTGATGGACCGCCAGAGTCTTTGGTGATCATGGGAAAGACGACCTACAACAAAAGGTCGGTCTACAAAGTCTATGACTCGAGCTCGATACCAATCAGAAAGACCACCCAAAAAGGGCTCTAAATAGGCCTTTACCCCAATGCATGCATTCAAAGTAAAGGACAATATGCAAATAAATTTTCGGATTCCCAATTAAAACAAAACAATCAAGGTTCAATCAGAAATCATTATAGTTTGTTGAAACCTGTCCCTGTATCCAAGCACCTGTTTCAAGGCAAATACATTTCCAAAACGTACACTCTGATCAGAGATTTATTAATACATTTGAAACATCCTCAAATTCAATAAAGCGGGAATCCACAAAAACATTCAGAAAACATCCTAGGGCTCCGTGCCCGACTACATGCATTCAGGGGAAAATAAAAAGACAAGAGTCATAGAAATAAAAGTCAGAGACGACAAAGAGTTCCCATGATCACAGCTCCTCCTTCACCATCCTGTCTCGCACCTTGGTTACCTGTGGAAAACCACAAAATAAGGGTGAGTAACGAATTACTCAGTAAGAATCCCCAACCGGGGTACAATACGATGCACATGGTCATCTAGATGAGTTTATGCAAGCTATGAATATAAACACAGAATAGAGCACATAGCTTAAGTCCACACTTGGACCTCGGATGCCAACTCAGGGTCTTAGTCTGGAGATAAATCACCACACAATACGTCCTATACGAGAAACAAGTCTCGGCCTCACGGCTCATCTCTCGTCGACACTGAAAGGTACACTAGCTCAAGATCCCGAGGAGCTCTCCGGCCGGGGCGCTGTAATGAGCGTAAGCATGCACCGCGTGCATCGCAGACTATGGGGGTGCCGGGTCTAGTGGCAAGTCGCCCATGTCCGATCCACCACGCCTAACTAAATCTCCGGATCGGTGTCACCGACATAGGGTGTGAGACCTAGACACGTGAACTATATCGTCACCAACCACCGCACCGAGGCTAAGGAACCGGCCGTGGTAGGCTTACACCAGAAGCGGTCCTTGCCCTAACAGTGGCAATCAAGGGCTACGACCGAACACGCCGAGGACGCGGCCGATCGTCGGGGGACGAGGCAATGCCAAGTCATCATCCCGACCGTTGGGGCATTTAATAGTCCGCCACCCTCACCCAAGATTGCGTGGTCTACCGGTCGGGTTAGCTAAACCCTAACGGGGTCGGGGACGGAGAATCGTCTCGACGCCCCCGCCATGGATGCAAGATACTTTATGCATCGGCCCGGATGATGCTACCTACCGAATTCTAACTCGCCTTAACAATCGGCAACAATCCAATACGTGCTCAAAAGAATACTGATGAGACCTAGCATGGTACTACGGAACAAGAATGAATATGAGCATGCGAGCGGAACAACCTAGCATGGACTAACATGAAAGAACAACATACGAAGTCATGCCGGTCGGAAATCGAGCAGAGCACCTAAACTATACATGTTGATAATCACAAACAAACATACAACATCAATCACATAGAACATCGCAGGTCCACACAACTCCGGTAAGAAATCCTTACCGCCGGAGGCAACTACACACAAAAATCCTAAGTCGCGATCGATCCCGAGCTAGCTAACAAGAACCTAACAAACACAATAATAATCACAATACATAGGCCTAAACATAATAAAATAAACAAGGCTTGGCTCAAAGAGCAACTCACGCGGGCGCGGCACGACACGCGGACGGGCAAACAAACATGGCGAGGCTATCTTTGGCGCTGATGGGCGCTGATGTGCGAGCAGGGTCCAGGCGCTGGCGCCGACGGGGCGCGAGATGGCGCAGAGGCGGGCGCACGCGCGCTACATGGACGGCTACCGGGCGCAGAGCACTGCGCGCGACAAAGCTGACACGGACGGACACGCCGCGGGCGCACGGCCGACAGCGTCTGGACGCGGCGATTCGGCCGCCGCAGGCGCGCGATAGGCGCATCTGGCTGGCGATCTCGCCGCGGCTGGCCGTCTAGGCGTCTCTTTGGCCGCGGCGCGGGCTGTCTCGGGCGCTCGCTTTGGCCGGCGAGCGACAAAGCTCGATGATGGCATCAGAGGGGCGATGGAGCCGGGCGATCCGGCGTCTGGGCGGGCTTCTTTGGTGCGATCTCGCCGGGTGGGGGAGCGCGACGGTGGAAATTTCTTGGTGGGGCTCCTCTCGGCAAGCTGCAAACAAACACACACACACACCCACACTCTTCTATTTACATTCGGCCTGCAAGAACTCAAATTGGAGAAGACGAAGAGACGAAGAAACTTTCCCGGAAAGACGATCGAACCACGGGGCTGCAAAGGAAATGAAAATCGGCTTGGGGATTGGGAGAGGAAGGGTTGGGCGGCCATGGAGCATTTGGAGAAGAAAACATAACAAAACCTAATTTCTTTTCATTTAACCAAATGCACCAAACTCCAAGGTCCAAGGATAACCATAATATGACGCAGAAAGAGCAACAAGAGCTCTCTATAGCTCAACTGGCACGCATCCTTACAGGCTTTACCGGAGACCCGGGTTCGAATCCCAGCTGCAACATAATTTCCTTTATTTTTACTTTTGCATCTATCCATGCTGAAACCCATCCACAAAGCCTCAAAAACTTACATAAATCCATCCAATAATTTTAGCAACCGGAAAAAGACATAGACGGCCCTGACGGCCCGACCAAATTACCAAAATACCCCCAGGGCATACCTCAAAGACCGGGATGAAAACCTGGGCCGTTTCATAGTGATCATGGGAAAACGACCTACAACAAAAGGTCAATCCACAGAATTTATGACTCTGAGCTCTGATACCAACTGTAAGGGACCGACCTGAATGGGCCACTAAATGGGCTCTTACCCCAATGCATGCATTCAAAGTAAAGGACATTAAACAGACATGATTTCGGATTCCAATTAAAACAAAACATTCAAAATAACCCCTTTAAAAACTAGGCAATTTCCACGGAACTCGCCCCCTGTTTCCAAGCACTGTTCCAAGATAAATACATTTCCAAAGTTTACTATGATCGAGATTTCATGAAAATCATTCAAAACACATTCGGATACAAAAAATTTGGAATCCACAAAACATTTACAAAACATCCTAGGGCTCAGTGTCCCGGCTACATGCATTCGTGGGGAAACAAAACATAAAGAGTCATAATACAAAAATCGAGTTGGAAGATCGGGCCCCATGATCACGGCTCCTCCTTCACCATCTGTCTCGCAACTTGGTTACTGTGGAAAAACCACAATAATAAGGGTGAGTAACGAATTACTCAATAAGAATCCCCAACCAGGGGTACAATACGATATACATGGTCATCTCGATGAGCGTATGCAAGCTATGAATATAAACACGAATAGAGCACATAGCTTAGCCCACACTTGGGCCTCGGATGCCAATTTAAGGTCTTAGTCGGAATAATATCACCACACGACCCAATACATAAGTCGCCCCTATACGAGAAACAAGTCCGGCCTTAGCCTGCTCTCATCGTCGACGAAAGGTACATTGGCTCAAGATCCCGATGAGCTCTCTCAGTGGTCTTTGTAATGAGCGTAAGCATGTACCGCGTGCTCACGTGAGACTATGGGGGTGTCGGGTCCAGAGGCAAGCCGCCCATGTCCGATCCACCACGCCTAACTAAATCTCTGGATCGGTGTCACTGACATAGGGGTGTGAGACCTGGACACGTAAACTATGTCAGCCTGAACCACCGCACTTGAGGTTAAGGAAATGGGTCGTGGTAGGCTTACACCAGGAAACCACCCTTACCTTAACAGGTGGCAATCAGGGGCTACTGCCAAACATGCTGACGACATGCCGGCTGCCGGGGACGAGGCAATGCCAAGTCATCATCCCGACCGTTGGGGCATTTAACAGTCTGCCACCCTCACCCAAGATTGCAGGGCCAGCCGTTAGGGTTAGCTATTCCCTAACGGGATCAGGGCGGAGCTCCATCTCATACGTCCCTGTCGTGGATGCAAGGTACTTTATGCACCCGACCCAGATGATGCTATCTACCTGCCACTCTAACCTGCCTTAGCAATCAGCAAACAATTCCATAAAATCCAATACGTGCTCAATAAGAATACAACGAGCCTAGCATGATACTACGAAGCAAGGAAGCAGATCTGAGCATGCCGTAAAGGAACAACCTAGCATGGATTAACATGAGAATTAATCAGGAAAATCATGCTAATCGGGAATTCAGAATAGAGAACCTAGCTACACATGTCAATAAACACAAACAAGCAATCAATCAGCAATCGCATAATATATCGCAGGGTCCACACAACTCCTGTAAGAAATCCTTACCTTGGTCGGGGACGATTTGACACGAAAATCCTAAGTCGCGAACAAACCAGAACTAGCTATCGAGAACCTATCAATCACAACAAAAATCACACAATAGGCCTAAATATAATAAAATAAATAGGGCTCAGCTCGGGAGCAACTCACGAGGCGCGATTTAAAGCACGAACGAGCCGACATTGCACGAACGGGCAAAGAACGGGGTCGGGCTGGCGCTACTGGGCGCAGAAAATGGGCGCTGGGCGCAGACGCGAGACGACGGATGCGAGTGGCGTCTGAGGCGCGTGGCGTGGCTCGGGCGGCGCCGCGTCGCGCGACGCGACGCGAGCGGGCGAGGGCGCGCGCAGGCGGCGGTGTGGCGGCGGCGCGCGCGCGGCCACTGCCGCTCCGCGCGACAGAGGAGCGACGATCTCGACGAGTTGGCGCGATTCCAGCGACGATGGGGCTTCTTCACGGACGAATCCCTCTCGGCTAGCTGCACAGAAACTTCACACACACAAATTCGCCACTCTCTCTGCCATTAATCGCCATCTCAGAAACAGGGGAAAATTGAAGAAATCGGAGGAGAAAAAGAAGAAGAAGGGGAAGAAAGCTTACCGGCTGGCCGAGACAAGGAGCGACTTCAAAACGGGAGAGGGAGCTTGATCGAATTGGTGCTGGTGAGGGAGATTTCGCGAGGGAACCCAGTCGGCCGAAGAAAATCGCGAAGAAGAAATAGAAATGGGGAAGGAAGAAGGCTGGGCGATTTTGCCTTTAAATTAAAACTCACCTCGAACAGGCTTATATAGATGTTGGCGCGATTAGAAGCATAAGAGTGCTCAGTGGCTTGATTGGCAGCGACCCTTGCCTAGCTTCCAATGCGTCCTTGGCTCGAATCTCACTCGCCGCGGTATTTAATTCCCTATTTATTTTTACCTTTTTCCAAGCCCAAATGTCTTCACCAAAATTCTCGATCCCATTCAAATCGACTCATAATTTTTCCGGAAATTAACAAATACATAACTGGCCCTGTCGGCCTGACCAAATTACCAAAATGCCCTTGGGCCTCCCGGGAAGACCGGGATGAAATTTTCGGGCCGTTGGGACCATTATTTGTATCTGATGGAGTTTGCCTATAACAACAGTTATCAGTCGACAATTCAGATGGCTCCATTCGAAGCTTTGTATGGTAAGCGTTGCCGATCTCCTGTGTTCTGGGAAGAGGTTGGTGATAGATAGGTTTTGGGTCCCGAGTTGCTGCAGTTGACTAATGGTGCCGTGCAGAAAATTAGAGCTCGCATGTTGACAGCTCAGAGCAGGCAAAAGAGTTATGCCGATGTGCGGCGTCGAGACTTGGAATTTGAGGTTGGACAGCATGTGTTCCTAAAGGTTGCACCAATGCGAGGGGTTTTGAGGTTTGGTAAGCGTGGAAAGCTGAGTCCCTGTTTTGTTGGTCCGTTTGAGATTCTGGAGAGGATTGGCAAAGTTGCCTATCGGTTAGCCCTGCCTCCGTCGTTGTCAGCGGTACACGGTGTTTTTCATGTTTCAATGTTGAGGCAGTACGTGCCGGACCCGTCACACATCGTTGACTTTGAGCCTTTGCAGCTGAATGAGGATTTGAGCTTCGAGGAGAAGCCAGTGGGGATTCTTGCCTTTGAGACAAAGACGTTGCGTAACCGTGAGATCCGTTTGGTAAAAGTTCAGTGGAGGAGTCAGAGTTCAGAGGAAGCCACTTGGGAACGGGAAGATGAGATGAGGCTGCATTATCCTGAGCTGTTCCAGTCTTAAGGGACTTTTGAGGACGAAAGTCATAAAAAGGAGGGAATATTGTAACGGCCCAGAATTTCATACCGGTCTTCCCGGTTTGCCCTAGGGGCATTTTGGTAATTTGGTCGGGCGACAGGGCCGGATATGTCTTTTCCAATTGCCAAAAAAATTATGAGATGAATTAAATGGGATTGGGTAGCTTGGTGAAGGTATTTGGGCTTGGTAAAAAGTAAAATTAAATAGCGCGTCGGACGAGATTCGAACCAGGGGTGCTTGGGAAGCTAGTTGGGTGACCTTGCCAATTGAGCCACCAAGCGCTCTTGTTAATCTATGCGCGCCATCTTATTCTTAAGCCTGTTTGATATTAGTTGGTTTAAAGGCTGAGCTCGCCCGAGCCTTCTTCCCCATTTCTTCTTCTCCCTTCGCGATTTTTCTCTCGACCGACTCACTTCTCCCTCGCGATTTCTTCCCTCGCCAGCTCCAATTCGACCGAGTTCTTCTCCTTTCCGACGTCGATTTCCATCCTCGAGCAGCCGGTAAGTGTAAAGACCCGACCCAAAAGAGGGCTCTAAATAGGCCTTTACCCCAATGCATGCATTCAAAGTAAAGGACAATATGCAAATAATTTTCGGATTCCCAATTAAAACAAAACAATCAAGGTTCAATCAGAAATAAAGATAGTTTGTTGAAACCTGTCCCTGTCTCCAAGCACCTGTTTCAAGGCAAATACATTTCCAAAACGTACACTCTGATCAGAGATTTCTTAAAACATTTGAAACATTCTCAAATTCAATAAAGCGGGAATCCACAAAAACATTCAGAAAACATCCTAGGGCTCCGTGCCCGACTACATGCATTCAGGGGAAAATAAGAAGACAAGAGTCATAGAAATAAAAAGTCAGAGACGACAGCGAGTTCCCATGATCACGGCTCCTCCTCCTTGACCATCCTGTCTCGCACCTTGCACACTGGAAAACCACAAAATAAGGGTGAGTAACGAATTACTCAAGAAGAATCCCCAACCGGGGTACAATACGATGCACAAGGTCATCTAGATGAGTGTATGCAAGCTATGATCATAAACACAGAATAGAGCACATAGCTGGAGTCCACACTTGGACCTCGGATGCCAACTCAGGGTCTTAGTCCGGAATTAACTAACATAACCACACAAATCGCCTATACGAGAAACAAGTCCAGGGCCTCGGCTGTCTACTATCGAATGAAAGGTGCACTAGCTCAAGATCCCGAGGAGTTCTCCGGCCGATCTTTGTAATGAGCGTAAGCATGCACCGCGTGCTTCTACTGAGACTATGGGGTGCCGGTCTAGTGGCAAGTCGCCCATATCCGGATACCACGCCTAACTAAATCTCCGGATCGGTGTCACCGACATAGGGGTGTGAGACACGGACACGTGAACTATGTCACTGTACCACCACACTTTGAGGCTATGGAACGGGTCGTGGTAGGCTTACACCGAGAAGCCGTCCTTACCTTAACAGTGGCAATCAGGGCTCTTTGCCGAACACGCCGAGGACGCGTGCGGCCGCCGGGGACTAGGCATTGCCAAGTCATCATCCCGACCGTTGGGGCATCGCTTAGACTACCACCCTCACCCAAGATTGCGGGGCCCACCGGTTGGGATAGCTAATCCTCTCACGGGGTCCAAGGGCGGAGAACTGTCTCGAACGCCCTTGCCATGGATGCAAGATACTTTATGCATCGGGCCACGATGATGCTATCTACACAATTCTAACCGCCTTAACAATCGCAAACAATCCAATACGTGCTCGAAAGAATACAGCAGACCTAGCATGGTACTACGAGAACAAGAATGAATATGAGCATGCGAGCGGAACAACCTAGCATGGACTAACATGTAAGAACAACATACGAAGTCATGCGCCACAGAATTGAGCAGAGTACCTAAACTATACATGCCGATAATCACAAACAAACATACAACATCAATCACATAGAACATCGCAGGTCCACACAACCCCGGAAGAAATCCTTGGTGGTCGGAAGACTTCTACACACAAATTCCTAAGCTGCGAACACTTCCGAGCTAGCTATCGAGAACCTACAAACATAGTAACAATCACAACCATATCCCTAAAAATATAATAAAGCAAAGAGCTCGGCTGGGAGCACTCACACGCACCGCGACACGAAGCAAAGGTGCATTTGGCGAAGCTACTGTGGCTGGCGCGCGGTCTTTGGGCGCGTCTGCGCGCGCGTGGATGGGCGCCGGGCGCGCTCGCGCGGCTCGGATGGCGCTGGGCGTGGGCGTATGCGACGACAGACGACGCAGGACTCAGCGACGAGCGGCGCACGCGAAGCGCGCGCGCTGGCGTCGCGATGCGGACACGGAGCCGCTCGGTAGAGGGACGCACGCGCGGCAAACGCGTCTCGGGAGTGCGGGCGAGCGGCTCGGCAAGCGACACGGGCGAAGGTGCGCGGGCATTCGCGCGCTCGCTGCGCGCGCGCGATCCAGCGCGTGACGCCGGCCTGCAATGGGCGAGCAGGCGGAGTGGCCGCCAGGCGAGATCGGGCGCGATCGGCTGGCCCAGGCAGTGTGGCGCGACATGCGACAGCGCAGCGGCGGCGCGCGGAGGGCGGCGATGGCGATCTGGCGCGACACGGGCGTCTCGCTCGCGGCGGATCTCGGACGGCCTTTGCGCTTTCGGATCCGGGCGTCGCTCTCGCACTGGCAAACACGGGATGACTGCAACAAACACACACACACACAAGCTCTCCTTCTTACATTCGGCCAGCAAGAACACCCAAACGAGAAGATGAAGAGGATGAAGACTTACCCACAATGATGATGGAGTCTCGAGCTGCAAAGGGGATGAAGAAATCGGCAAGGAGAAAGCTTGGGCGGCCACAAGGTTTTGGAGAAGAAGATATGGCCAAACCTATTTTCTTTTCATTTAACCAAATGCACCAAAACTCCAAAATCCAAGGCTAACCATAAAATAATAAGGACAGAGCAACAAGAGCATCTAATGGCTCAATTGGCACACATCCTCACAAGCTTTCCAGGAGACCCGGGTTTAAACCCCAGCTGCAGCACAATTTCCTTTATTTTTACTTTTGCATCTATCCATGCTCAAACCCATCCACAAAGCCTAAAAAACTTACATAAATCCATCCAATAATTTTAGCAACTGGAAAAGACATAAACGGCCCTGACGGCCCGACCAAATTACCAAAATACCCCCAAGGCATACCTCGAAGACCGGGATGAAAACCTGGGCCGTTACAGTAAGTGTTCTTCTTCTTCTTCTCCTTCAATTCCTTCTCCCCTGTTTCGCTGTTGCCATTGATGGCCGAGAGAATGATGCGAGTGAATTGGTATGTGTGTGTGTGAAGTTCTTGTGCAGCTAGCCGAGTGGAATTCGCCCGAGAAGAAGAAGTTCCATCATTTCCTCCATCGCCAATTCGAGTTCAGTCTGAATCGCGCGCAGAAGCTGGCCCCAGCGCCGTGTCGCGTGCCCTGTCGCAGCCCAGCCCGTCGAGCCACGCCGCGCATCGCCGAGCCGCATCACACCGAGTCTGCGCGCAGCCGCGCCCCAGCGCCGTGTCGCATGTCCTGCTGCCAAGCCGAGCCGAGCCGAGCCTAATTATTTTATTTTATTTAATTTAGATATTGTGTGTAATTGTGTTGTGCTTGTTAGGTTCCCGATAGCTAGTTCGAGATCGTTCACAGCTTAGGTTTTCGTGTAATCGCCTCCCCGACCAAGGTAAGGACTTCTTACCGGAGTTGTGTGGACCCTGCGATATATTATATGATTGCTGATTGATTGCTTGTTGTATTTATTGACATGTGTAGCTAAGTGCTCTTGTAACGGCCCAGTTTTCTATCCCGGTTCTCGAGGAGCTTCCTGTTCAGATTCAGTGGTTCGGTTGGGCCGTTAGAGCTGTTTGGACCCTTAGGGGCATTTTGGTCTTTTTGCTCCCTGGGCAGGATTTGTGGTTTTTCAGGGCTTCGAGGCAGTTCCTGCCTTTGTTGAGGCTTGTTTGTTGTGGGCTACGAGTCCCGAGATGTTTGGGCTTTTCGTTTGGGAGTTCGGTTGTGATTTGGGTTTTGGGCAAAATGATGGTTGTTTGGGTGTTTCCTTCGGGATTCGAGCCGGGCCTTCAGTGTTGGTTTGGGAGGCTTATTTAAGTGAGATTTGTTGTTTGGAAAGGTTGCTTCAGTCGGGTCTCGAAGGAGGAAGCCGGGAAATGAGATTTAAGGATTTTAAGGATTTTTGGAAAAATTGGAAAATGGATAAAGTGTGATTTTATTTTGGATAAGGTTTGAAATTTAATTAAAAGAGAAAAAGAAAAGAAAAAAAAAGGAAAAATCCATTTTTCCCCAAATTTCCCTTTCTCTCTCTCCGCCCCGAGCCCCCACCTTGGCCTCTCCTCCTCCCGCCCGAGTGCCCCCCACCGCCCACTGGTCGCCCAAGCCCAACCCGAGCAGCTTAGCCCCGTGCGCCGTCGCCCTCGCCCAGCCCGAGCTCCAGCTGCCCATGTCGTGCCATCGCCATCCCCGCCGCGGCGAAGGCCGCCACCGCGACGCGCCCTCGCCCAGCCGTCGCGCCGCCGCACCGAGCTCGCGCTCACTGGGACCGTGTCGCCCGGTGCGCAAGATCGTGTCGAGCCGCACATAGTGCCGCGTCGCATCGCCCGTGTCGTCAGCGCTCGAGTCGCGCGTCCAAGCGCCAGATCGCTCGCCCTCGCGTCGTGTAGCTAGCGCCCGCGCGCCGTCCGTCGTGTCGAGCGCGCGCCGCCGCTCGCCTCGTCGGCTTGCCGCGGCAGCGCACGCGCCCGCGCGCGTGCTCGCGCCTCTACTGCGCCCGGCCCGCCTGCGCCCCACTGTCCTATTGTGTGCTGGTTGGCCCGAGCCTTGTGGCTTCTCGGATGGTATTTCTCGAGTCTTTTCTTCGTTGGACCCGGATTTATTGGCTGCTGGTTATGGATTTATTGGGCTGTTTATGTATGTGATTTGGGTGCTTTGTTTGATGTTCAGGCATGTGCACCTGGCCCGCGTAGTTTGCCCTTAGGCCCTCGCATTTACACCGGTTGCAGAGGAGCATGCGGTGTGCGCGCACACGCGTTAGTTGCCAGTTCGGAGAGCTACCCCGGGCTAATGTCGTGAGTACACCCTTCCGTTAGAGCCTGACTTCGGGTACTCTCCCGTAAGTCCAGATTAGTGCAAGGGCAAGGAGGCCCTTGAGGACATTCTAGGGATCAGTGTATTCCCCCAGACTGACAGATACCTCGGTGATGTCCAGGATTGGTCAGTGTATCCAATCCCAGTTAGGCCGGAAGTAGGAGACTTCCGATGGCTCCAGATCTTGTTTTATGAGCTCGTTGAGCTATGATCTATGTTGATAGCTGTTTGCTTGCTTGTTGAGGTGCTAGATGACGGATGTATCGTATTGTACCCCGGTTGGGGATTTTTACTGAGTATCTTTATACTCACCCTTATTTATCTTTCAGGTAGCTTGGGACAACAGCAGGAGAGCTAGCGGAGGGAGCTGATTGATCATGGGGAGCTGCAGGCACTCTGTCTTTTATTGTTGCATTGTTTATTCAGCATGTAGATGGACAGGAGTCCTAGGGGAACATTATTTAAAAGTTGTTTAAAATGTATTGTATGATTTTATAAATACTGGCCAGGTGATTTTACTTCGTTGGTTGGTTTAAATGAAAATTGTTGATTATGTTTTAAAGGTTCCCCCTTCTCATATGTTTTGAATGGTTTTTAAATATGAGCACTAACCGCTTGATATCATATTTACTTGCATGCTGAGTGAGAACCCCGGTTTAGGACCATGTTTTGGGTCGGGTTAGTCACAGTTGGTATCAGAGCACAGAGTCATAGATTCTGTAGACTAACCTGCTTTGTAGGTTGTTTGCTCCCATGATCATTAGCACTCCACGGCCGCCAGGTTTGTCTGAGTTCAATTAAGCTAAGGGGTAAGAATTTACAATGCTTTTCATCTAGCTTTTATGCCTTGTGTAGTGTTGTGGAGCGGAGACGAAAGGTGTTCGACTCGTTGTTGGTTTGGGCTTAGAGAGCCATCATGCCAACTTTCTCGATCGCAGCAAACTTGTTGAGCGCTGAGAGCCCGGTGTGGGGGCAAAGCATTTATGCTTTGTGTGCGATCGCCGGTGTGTCGATCGCACCCGCAGGGAGGCGAGCTTGGACTCCGTGAGGCCATTTGTGGCCCGGGGCTTGTTGCTTTTCCCCAGTGAGAGGGTGGAGGTGCTCGTGCGCATCGTCGGTGTGTTGATCGAACTCGAGGAGCGGGGACGCTTGGCATGTCCGACCGAGGAGTTGGACCGCTTGTATTGATGTTGAGGCCGCGCGTCCAGGTTGTTTAGCCTGCTGGCGAGTTGGCCCCTGGCGATTGAGTTGCCTAGAGGAGGGGGTAGAGGCTAGCACGCCTCGTGAGTGAGACTCCTTGAGCAGAGTGTGCTCCAACCATGAGAGATTTGATGGCGTGTCTTCAGCTATCAGAGAGCGGAGACCCAGGCGCATTTTGTAGCTCAAAGTGAGGAGTCCCGGCACAGATAGCCCCGGTGGCAGAGTTTGTTTCAGCATTTTTCCCCCGGTAGCTCTTGTAGCCCCCGGAGGTTCCTGAGAGGGCATGATCAGCAGTTTATGCAGCACGAGTTTGTTGGCGTTGATGGAGCCGCCATTTGGCAAGTGAATGCCTCAGAGAGCTCGTTGTTTGAGAAAGTCCTACCGCTAGTAGTAAAGCGATTGGCTGAAGTTTGAGTTTAGCATCCGTGTGTTGGGATGCCCTCGCTGCTTAGAGGCCGAGATGTGCTGCTCTGTCGCTATTTGGTACAAAGAGATTGATGGTTGTAGTCCCTTGAGAGAGGTGGACTATTTGAGTCTCCACCCGGTCGCGATTGATTGGCAAGTTGTCGTGTTAGTGGCTTGAGGCAGATGTAGAGACATCTTTGCCCCCTTGCAAGCCTCTTTGTCATTGTGCAAACTGGATTCTTTTAGTGCCCTCGAGCTGTGAGTGCGATTCAGAGTTTGCTTGCCAGGGTTTATCCATTTGTGGATTTCAGCGGGCTAGTAGAGTGGAACACTCTTTTGATTGGATGTTCCCAGTGTGGAACTAGTTGTTGCCACCCGAGGAGTTGGCCTGAGCTTCTGTTGAGCATCGAGTGAGATGCAAGAGTTGCTCTGAGCTTTGTTGAGCATCGAGTGAGATGCAGGAGTTAGCCTGAGCTTTTGTTGAGCATCGAGTAGGATGCAGGAGTAGGCCTTGGCATGTCTGTTGGTCGAGATGCCAGAGATTAGGCTGCTCGAGTTCTTGGACTCTTGTGTTGAGTGCCATTTCCCCTTCACTTGGAGTGTGACCTTTCCTCAGAGGGGCATAAAGCTTGTTGTAGGCTGATTTGTGTTGTAAAGGATGTTGTGCCTGTTGGCACCAAGCTTTGAGAGGAGGCCTAGATTGAGGCCAGTTAGCTCTGTTGTGCAGGTGGTTTTGTGGCCGCCCGGAGTTCAGCATCCTCGCTAGTCTTGTACCCATTTCCTGAGGTTGCACCTGTTTGGTTGCATAAGAGATCTAGCTCGGTGGTAGTCAGAGGACTACAAGTATGAGGTTTTCGAGGGAAAGTAGGAGCTTTCCTTGGTCACCGAGAGTTGGGTGCAAAGGATGCTGTAGGCTGTTTAGAGCTAGCGCGTGTGAGTTCTCGCGCCTGTGTTGTGATCTTCTGAGCCAGTTTGGTGGTAGCATGTTTCGGCTACCTTTTAGTTACCCTAGTATGGGTAGTGTTGGCATCGATGGATGCGTGGCTGATCCAGTGTTAGAGCCATGAGTTGGTTGGCTGTTCGGAGCGTGTTTAGTGAGCACATTGGCTTGAGGTATGTTAGCCTGGTTGGATTTGCTCTTATAGAGGGAGTTTGCCAATGTGGCTTTCCGTGGTGAGTCGACCCCGAGTGGGTTTGGACTCTTGTTGCTCCCTGGTTAGTAGTGGCTCTGTTGGAGGCAAAAGTTGCCCTGTGTGAGAGCCCTTGTTGGCATTGGATCTAGTTGGAGCTGTACACCCCGGTGTACTTTTGTGTAGCTCGCTCCGTGGTTTATGTTTGGAGAACCACGAAGGGTTCGTGTTGAGGAGCCAGTGCTCAGTCTTGGAGTTGTCAAGGCTTTGGTTCTTGGCAAGTGCCCTAGCTTTGGTTGTAAGGATGCCGTGCTCGTAGCCGGGTTGTTGTTTGAGCAAGTTTTGCTTGTTGGTCCTTAGCCTGGTCAGAGTTCAGTTGGATCTGAACAAGAGAGGTGGTAGCAGCCGCATTGTTTCTGATCGTTATGGCTAAGTGAGAGTCGTTTCGGATCCTTGCCTTGGGGCGTAAGGTTTGTTGTGGTTGAGCTTTGAGTAGGAGGATGACGCGATTCTCAGAGCGATCCCGGTCCTCTTGGTTTTCAGAGTTGGAGTTAGCCAGCTTAGTTGAGATGCTGGAGAGGATTGTGTCCGTGTGGCCGGTTGTCTGTTAGATTGTTTGACGACCGTGTGTGTCGGAGGGTGATCGGAGGATCCCTAGTTTGTGGAGAGCCTCTCTAGAGCTCAGTTAGACCTAGGCAGTGTTCCTTGGGTGAGTTGCTTGCAGATTTGGAAGTCTAGCAAGCTAGTGCTTGTTTGGAGTAGAGCCCGGATTGGTTCCGGTTTGGAGGCTAGTTGGTGCTTGGTGTTGACCAAGTTTTGGTTCTCTTGATGATTCAAGAGCTAGCTCGGTTCGGGCAGGAGGGCGTTGCCCTGAGGATCTGTTCCTAGTTAGGTTGTTTTGGGAGTTGACCCCTCCCTCGGCAGTTGAGTGAGTTCTCGCATTTCGGTTGGTAGTCCAATCTGGGTTGGTTTCCCTCAGGTGTTGCTTCCAAGAGTGTTGGTTGTTGTTTGCCCTTGGGTTTGAGCTAGTCAACGAGCATGTGTGATGTTCGCCGCCTTCAGAGTTCGCTGTCGGGAAATCGTTCCCGTTGAGGAGTCAGCTTAGCTCCTAAGTTGCGTAGTGGATCAGAGTAGCGCAGTGGTTAGCCCAGCGAGAGGGTCCCTGCATGGTGTTGTTAGCAAGCGAAGTTGTTTGTCCCCGCAAGAGCGGTGGCCAGCCGGTTTAAGAGTTGAGTTTTTGCTGGTGAGTTGTTGGTTCTTTGGGGTTTGAAGAGCCCCTAGTTTCCTTGGTGGTTGAGTTGCACCATGGATGCCTGCCTCGAGTGTTATCTTTGGAGATAGCCTCGTCGGTCCATTTTCCTTGCGATGTTCCGAGTGTGGAGGTTCTAGTCGCAAGATGAGTTTGGCCTTGGCTAAAAGGAGGAAGTCCTTTGAGTAGCCAGTTGGACTTAAGAGTTGAGTGGTAGCTTGGAGGCGAGCTTTGCTCGCGATGAGCTTGAGTTGAGTTCTACTGAGCAAGTCCTTCTCGGGCTTTGCTTCTTGTTGTTGTGCTTTCGCAGTTGGCGTTAATGAGCCTCGATGGAGTGAGTTGGCACAGAGGTGCCGTGGCATTGGTTGGTTAGCCTTTGGGCTGTTCTCCTCAAGCTGTTGTGTTGCTGGTAGCCCTGTGAGGGTTTGGTCCTTGCTGCCGAGATTTCCATGAGAGGAGCGTTGGTTGTTTCCTTGCCTGGCAATGTTCTCTTTGGCTAGTTGCTAGGAGATTTTCATGGAAAAGTTTGTGTTCGGCCGTTGAGAGGCTCCAGTTTGTTGGCTAGGCCGAGTGGAGCCTGTGCCTGGTTTTGGCCATTTAGGGTTGGCCGTAGCTGAAGTTTCAACTTGTGCTTGTTGGAAAAGTTTGCCTTTTGGATCGATCGCCAGTTGGTGGTTCGATTGCTTTTCGTTAAGGCTTTAGGCAAGCTTTGTGGTTCGCTGGTCTCTTGTGAGGCAAGAGTAGGCCGTTTGGTTTCTGGAACCTGAGAGGTTGGGGATTGTTTGGCAAAGATGGTGTAGAGTTGAGGCTGTTTGATAACAGCTGTGGGCATTTAGAAAATTTACGCCAGTGCGTGGCGTTGAGTTTTGGAGCTTGTGCCCAGTCTGCGAGTTTGCTGAGAGTAACACCGTAGAGAGGTGTTCCGTGTTGGATTAGCAGGGTTTGTATGAGCCCAGGTTTGTAGGCCTTCTGAGATCCTTGAGCGGATCGGAGCAGTGGCCTTTTGGTTAGCTTTGCCCGATCTTTGTTGAGCTAGTCTTTGGTGCATCAAGTTAGCTTTGTGGCTTTGAGCCTTTGAGAACCCAAGAGGGTTTGGTTTTCGTAGAGGGCTTAGTGTTGTATTAGCCGAGAAGTTCAGTTGGGTAGGAATCAGTGGAGTATTCCTAGAGCCGTTTTGTCTTAGGACTTTCGAGGACGAAAGTCTTATAAGGAGGGAATTGTAACGCCCGCTTTTCTATCCTGTTCTCGAGGAGCTTCTGCTGTATTCAAAGTGGTTGGTTGGGCCGTTAGAGCGCATTTGGACCCTTAGGGGCATTTTGGTCTTTTTGCTCCCTGGGCAGGATTTGTGGTTTTTCAGGGCTTCGAGTCAGCTCCTGCCTTTGTTGAGGCTTGTTTGTTGTGGGCTGCGAGTCCCGAGATGTTTGGTCTTTTCGTTTGTGAGTTCGGTTGTGATTTGGGTTTTGGGCAAAATGATGGTTGTTTGGGTGTTTCCTTCGGGATTCGAGCCGGGCCTTCAGTGTTGGTTTGGGAGGCTGATTTAAGTGAGATTTGTTGTTTGGAAAGGTTGCTTCAGTCGGGTCTCGAAGGAGGAAGCCGGAAAATGAGATTTAAGGATTTTAAGGATTTTTGGAAAAATTGGAAAATGGATAAAGTTGGATTTTATTTTGGATAAGGTTGGAAATTTAATTAAAAGAGAAAAAGAAAAGAAAAAAAAAAAGGAAAAATCCATTTTTCCCCAAATTTCCCTTTCTCTCTCCTCCAGCCCGAGCCCCCCACACCTTGGCCCTCTCCTCTATGCCCGAGCGCCCCAGCTCGCCCCCCTGGTCGCCCAAGCTCGGCCGAGCAGCGGCTTAGCCCCGTCTTGCTGTCGCCTCGCCGGCCGAGCCCCACCGCCGATCGTGCCATTGCCAACCCGGCCGCCCGAGCATCGCCCGCCCGCGCCGCGCCGCCAGCCGCCGTCGCGCGCCCAGCCGCCTCGCCTCGACCGACTGGCCGCCACCGCAAGATCGTGTCGAGCCGCGCATAGTGCCGCGTCGCATCGCCCGTGTCGTCCGCGCTCGAGTCGAGCGTCCAAGCGCCAGATCGAGCGCCCTCGCGTCGTGTCGCTCGCGCCTGCGCGCCCATCCGTGTCGGCCGAGCCGCATCGCGCGTGCCTCGCCTCGTCCCCAGCTTGCCAGCGCGCAGCGCGCGCCGCTCCGTGCCGCGCGCCCGCGCGCGCCATGCGCCCACTGCTACATTGTGTCTTTGGTTGGCCCGAGCCTTATGGCTTCTCGGATGGTATTTCCCGAGTCTTTTCTTCGTTGGGCCCTGATTTATTGGCTGCTGGTTATGGATTTATTGGGCTGTTTATGTATGTGATTTGGGTGCTTTGTTTGATGTTCAGGCTGTTCGGGATCGATTAGAGGCTCGAGGATTCGCCGTAGATTTATTATAATTATTGTTTTTCTCGCTTGTTCCGGTAAGGATTTCTTACCGTGGTTGTGTGGACCTGCGATATATCTCGATATGCCTTGCTTGTTTTTGATTGTTATGAGCAAGTTAGAGATAGAAGCGATTGATTGAATTCTTGCTAGCATGTTTGCTCGATTTTACATGTTAGTGCCATGCTAGGTTTGTTCACAAAGATGCTTGTGATTCCCGCTAAGTTGTAGTATCATGCTAGGTAATGTGATTTATGTCGGTCATTGCTTGCTAGCCAGAATCATTGTTTTTGCTCAGACTCTTAGATAGAGTTGTAGGGTTTGTCATCATCCGCAGGCCGAGCGGACATAACGTACTTTGTCCCGAAGAGCTCGTGTCGGGAGTAAAGTGTGCGAAGCATAACGTATCTTGCTACGCCCCGACCGCCGGTTGTGGACTTAGCTACCCACCGCCGGCGAGCCTAGTTTGTAGCTGCGCCAGAGCGGAACCCCGTCATCGGTGTAAGCTCGCCTCGCCGGTTCTTAGCTTTCAGTCGGTGGATCATGCCGCACAGATGAGCGCCGAGGGCCTCGCGCATCGCGTGATCGGTGACACCGCTCCGAGTCATAGGCATGTGCACTGCCCGCGTAGTTTGCCCTTAGGCCCCCGCATTTACGTTGGTTGCAGAGGAGCATGCGGTGTGCGCGCACACGCGTTAGTTGCTTGCGATTCGGAGAGCTCCCGGGCTAATGTCGTGAGTACACCATTCCTTCCGTTAGAGCGACTTGGGTACTCTCCGTAAGTCCAGATTAGTGCAAGGGCAAGGAGGCCCTTGAGGACATTCTAGGGATCAGTGTATTCCCCGAGTGACAGATACTCGGTGATGTCCAGGATTGGTCGATGTATCCAATCCCGCATTAGGCCGAAGTAGGAGACTTCCAATGGCTCTAGATCTTGTTTTATGAGCTCGTTGAGCTATGATCGATGTTGATAGTCGTTTGCTTGCTTGTTGAGGTGCTAGATGACGGATGTATCGTGTATTGTACCCGGTTGGGGATTCTTACTGAGTATCTTTATACTCACCCTTATTTATCTTTCGGGTAGCTTGGGACAACACCGGGAGGGCTACTGGAGGAGCCGATTGATCATGGGAGGAGCGCGGCACTCTGCCTTTATTGTTGCATTGTTTATTCAAAGATGTAGATGGACAGGAGTCCTAGGGGAACATTATTTAAAAGTTGTTTAAAATGTATTGTATGATTTTATAAATACTGGCCAGGTGATTTTACTTCTTTGGTTGGTTTAAATGAAAATTGTTGATTATGTTTTAAGGGTTCCCCCTTCTCATATGTTTTGAATGGTTTTTAAATATGAGCACTAAACCGCTTGATATCATATTTACTTGCATGCTGAGTGAGAACCCCGGTTTAGTACCATGTTTTGGGTCGGGTTCGTCACAGCTCTATTCTGAATTCCCGACTAGCATGAATTTCTACGTTGTTTCTCATGTTAGTCCATGCTAGGTTGTTCCTTCTGGCATGCTCGTATCTGTTCTTGCTTCGTAGTATCATGCTAGGTTCGTTGTATTCTTATTGAGCACGTATTGGAATATATTGGATTGTTTGCTGATTGCTATGACAGGTTAGAGTGCAGGTAGATAGCATCATCCGGGTCGGGTGCATAACGAACCTTGCATCCTCGACAGGGACCTACGAGATGGAGCTCCGTCCCTGATCCCGTTAGGGAATAGCTAACCCTAACGGCTGGCCCTGCAATCTTGGGTGAGGGTGGCAGACTGTTAAATGCCCCAACGGTCGGGATGATGACTTGGCATTGCCTCGTCCCCGGCAGTCGGCACGTCCTCAGCGTGTTCGGCAGTAGCCCTTGATTGCCACCTGTTAAGGTAAGGACGGCTTCCTAGTGTAAGCCTACCACGACCCGTTCCTTAGCCCCACGTGCGGTGGAGCAGGCTGACATAGTTCACGTGTCCAGGTCTCACACCCCTATGTCAGTGACACCGATCAAAAGATTTAGTTAGGCGTGGTGGCTGGACATGGGCAGCTTGCCTTGTGACGAACCCGACCCAAAACATGGTCCTAAACTGGGGTTCTCACTCAGCATGCAAGTAAATATGATATCAAGCGGTTTAGTGCTCGTATTTAAAAACCATTCAAAACATATGAGAAGGGGGAACCCTTAAAACATAATCAACAATTTTCATTTAAACCATCCAACGAAGTAAATCCACCTGGCCAGTATTTATAAAATCATGCAATACAATTTAAACAACTTTTTAAACAATGTTCCCCTAGGACTCCTGTCCATCTACATGCTGAATAACAATGCAATAATAAATGACAGAGTGCCGGCGGCTCCCCATGATCAATCAGCTCCCTCCGCTAGCCATCCTGGTGTTGTCCCAAGCTACCTGAAAGATAAATAAGGGTGAGTATAAAGATACTCAGTAAGAATCCCCAACTGGGGTACAATACGATACATCAGTCATCTAGCACCTCAACATGCAAGCAAACAGCTATCAACACAGATCATAGCTCAACGAGTTCATAAAACAAGATCTGGAGCCATCGAAAGTCTCTTACTTCCGCCTAAGCGGGATTGGATACATCGACCAATCTCGGGACATCACCGAGGTATCTCGTCACTCGGGGAATACACTCGATCTCTAAAATGTCCTCAAGGGCCTCCTTGCCCTTGCACTAAATCGACTTACGGAGAGTACCCAAAGTCGCTCTAATGAAGGAATGGTGTACTCACGACATTAGCTCGGGGAGCTCTCCAACCGCAACAACTAACTCGTGCGCGCGACACCGCATGCTCCTCTCGCAACCGCATAAATGCGGGGCCTAAGGGCAAACCACGGCGGGCAGTGCACATGCCTATGACTCTGAGCGGTGTCACCGATCACGAGAGCGAGGCCCTCAATGCTCATCTCATGCAAAGATGATCCACCGACTGAAGCTAAGAACTCGCCAGGCGGAGCTTACACCGATGGCGTGGTTCCGCTCTAGCAGCTACAAACCAGGCTCGGCCGAAGTGGGTAGCTAAGTCCACAACCGGCGGGTCGAGGGGGTAGCAAGATACGTTATGTCTGCGCACACTTTACTCCCGACACGAGCTCATCGGGGACAAAGTACGTTATGTCCGCTCGGCCACGGATGATGACAAACCCTACAACTCTATCTAAGAGTACGAGCAAAAATCAATGATTCTGGCTAGCAAGCAATGACCGACATAAATCACATTACCTAGCATGATACTACAACTTAAGCAGAATCATAAGCATGTCGCGAGAACAAACCTAGCATGGCACTAACATGTAAAATCGTGCAAACATGCTAGCAAGAAATCAATCAATCGCTTCTATCTCTAACATGCTCATAACAAAGAAGCAAGCATACAAAGCGCAATTGAGATATATCGCAGGGTCCACACAACCATGGTAAGAAATCCTTACCTGGAACGAGCAGGAAAACAATAATAATAATAAATCTACGAGCGAATCCTCGAGCCTCTAAACGATCCCGAACAGCCTGAACATCAAACAAAGCACCCAAATCACATACAATAAAATAGCCCAATAAATCCATAACCAGCAGCCAATAAATCCGGGCCCACGAAGAAAAGACTCGGGAAATACCATCTGAGAAGCCACAAGGCTCGAGCCAACCAACACACCACAAGCAGTCGTTTGCGGGCAGGGTCAATGGCCGGCTGGGCTCGTTGGGGCTCTGACACGGCGCATGTGTGGGCGCTATTGGGGCGGCGCGAGGCGACGAGCTACGCTGGCGCTCGGCGCGAGCGACACGAGCTAGCTGAGGACACTCGGCCGCTGCCGCACGCACGACGGCAGACGGGTCGGGCGACGCGACCAGGCGAGGCGAGCTCGCGGACGGACTGGCGAGGCTGGGCGACGCGACTCGGCCTGGGCGAGGGCGAGCTAGGCGACGCAGCCGGGCGAAGCCGGGCCGGGCGCTGGGCACCGTGGCGCGCCGGCCGGGAAATGGGCGAGCTGGGGCTCGGGCGTGGGCGAGCTGGGGCTCGGGCGTGGGCGAGCTGGGTAGGCGACCAGGGGGCCCGGGCGTAGGCAGGGGTTGGGGTCGAGTTGGAGGAGAGAGAAAGGGAAATTTTGGGGAAAAATGAGATTTTCTTTTTTTTTCTTTTTCTTTTCTCTTTTATTTAAATTCCAACCTTATCCAAATAAATCCAATTTATCCAAATTTCCAATTTTCCAAAAAATCCTTAAAATCCTTAAATCCCATTTCCCGGCTTCCTCCTTCCAGTCCCGACTGAAGCAACCATTTCCAAACAACAAATCTCACTGAAATCAACCTCCCAAATCAACACTGAAGGCTCGAGCTCGAATCCCAAAGGAAACACCCAAATAACCATCACTTTGCCCAAAACCCAAATCACAACTGAACTCCCAAACGAAAAGCCCAAACATCTCGGGACTCACAGCCCACAACAAACAAGCCTCAACAAAGGCAGGAGCTGCCTCGAAGCCCTAAAAAACCACAAATCCTGCCCGGGGAACAAAAAGACCAAAATACCCCTAAGGGTCAAAACAGCTCTAACGGCCCAACCGAACCACTGAATCTTAACCGGAAGCTCCTCGAGAACCAGGATAGAAAACTAGGCCGTTACATGCCTCTAGACCCGGCACCCCCCATAGTCTGCAGTAGCGCGCGGTGCATGCTTACGCTCATTACAGCGCCGACCGGAGAGCTCCTCGGGATCTTGAGCTAGTGTACCTTTCATTCGACAGTAGACAGGCTGAGGCCGGGACTTGTTTCTCGTATAGGGCGTATTGTGTGGTGGATTATTCCGGACTAAGACCCTGAGTTGGCATCCGTGGTCCAAGTATGGACTCAAGCTATGTGCTCTATTCTGTGTTTATACTCATAGCTTGCATACACTCATCTAGATGACCATGTATATCGTATTGTACCCCGGTTGGGGATTCTTACCGAGTAATTCGTTACTCACCCTTATTATTGTGGTTTTTCCACAGGTAACCGAGATGCGAGACAGGATGGCTGAAGGAGGAGCTGTGATCATGGGGCCCAGTCATCAAACTCTGATTTTGTGTTATGACTCTTTATGTTTTATTTTCCCCTGAATGCATGTAGCCGGGCACGGATCCCTAGGATGTTTTCTAAATGTTTTTGTGGATTCCAGCATTGTTGTATCTGGACAGGTTTTGAATGATTTTAATAAATCTCTGATCAGAGTAAACTTTGGAAATGTATTTATCTTGGAACAGGTGCTTGGAAACAGGGACAGGTTTCAGGAAAATTGTCTGGACTTTGAACTGAATGTTTGAATGTTTTGTTTTTAATTGGAATCCGAAATCATGGTCTTGTATATTATCCTTTACTTTGAATGCATGCATTGAGGTAAGGGCCCATTTAGAGCCCCATTCGGGTCAGGTATTTACACGGACGAACTTTCGATTTTAAACGTTGAAATCTATCCGAGTTTTTCGTCTTAGCTTTCGAAACATCGTAACGCAAGGTTGGAATATTTTGCATGGAACGTTTGAGCCAAGGAATAAAAAAAAACACTCTCGGGACGAACTTTAAGTTTTAAACGCTGAAATCTATCCGAGTTTTTCGTTTAAGCTCCCCAAACATCGTAACGCAAGGTTGGAATATTTTGCTTGAAACGTTTGCGCCAAGGAATCGAAAAAAACACTCTCGGCACGAACTTTAAGTTTTAAACGCTGAAATCTATCCGAGTTTTTCATTTTAGCTCCTGAAACATCGTAACGCAACGTTGGAATATTTTTCATGAAACGTTTGCGCCAAGGAATAGAAAAAAAACTCACGGGACGAACTTTAAGTTTTAAACGGTGTAATCTGTCTGAGTTTTTCGTTTTAGCTCCCGAAACATCGTAACGGAACGTTTGAATATTTTGAATGAAACTTTTGCGCCAAGGAATCGAAAAAAAAACTCTCGGGACGAACTTTCAGTTTTAAACGCTGAAATCAATCCAAGTTTGTCGTTTTAGCTCCCGAAACATCGTAACGCAACGTTGGAATATTTTGCATGAAACGTTTGTGCCAAGGAATCGAAAAAAACAGTCTCGACACGAACTTTAAGTTTTAAACGATGAAATCTATCCGAGTTTTTCGTTTTAGCTCCCGAAACATCGTAACGCAACGTTGGAATATTTTGCATAAAACGTTTGCGCAAAGGAATCGAAAAAAAACTCTCGGGATGAACTTTAAGTTTTAAACGATGTAATTTGTCAAAGTTTTTCGTTTTAGCTCCCGAAACATCGTAACGCAACGTTGGAATATTTTGAATGAAACGTTTGCGCCAAGGAATCGAAAAAAACACTCTCGCGACAAACTTTCGCTTTTAAACGCTGAAATCTATCTGATTTTTTCGTCTTAGCTCTCGTAACATCGTAACACAACGTTTGAATATTTTGAATGAAACGTTTGCGCCAAGGAATTGAAAAAAACACTCTCTGGACGAACTTTAAATTTTAAACGCTGAAATCTATCCGAGTTTTTCGTTTTAGCTTCGAAACATCGTAACGCAACGTTGGAAGATTTTGCATGAAATGTTTGCGCCAAGGAATCGAAAAAAACACTCTCGGGATGAACTTTCAGTTTTAAACGCAGAAATCTATCCGAGTTTTTCGTTTTAGCTCACGAAACATCGTAACGCAACGTTGGAATATTTTTCATGAAACGTTTGCGCCAAGGAATCTAAAAAAACACTCTCGGCACGAACTTTCTGTTTTAAACGCGAAATCTATCCCATTTTTTCGTCTTAGCTCCCGTAACATCGTAACGCAACGTTGGAATATTTTGCATGAAACGTTTGCGCCAAGTAATCGAAAAAAACACTCTTGGGACGAACTTTTTGTTTTAAACGCTGAAATCTATCAGAGTTTTTCGTTTTCGCTCCCGAAATTTCGTAACGCAACGTTGGAATATTTTGAATGAAACGTTTCCGCCAATGAATCTTTAAAAACACTCTCGGTACGAAATTTAAATTTTAAACGCTGTAATCTACCCGAGTTTTTCGTTTTAGCTCCCGAAACTTCGTAATGCAACGTTTGAATATTTTGAATGAAACATTTGCGCCAAGTAATCGAAAAAAACACTCTCGGGACGAACTTTCGGTCTTAAACGCTGAAATCTATCAAAGTTTTTCGTTTTAGCTCCCGAAACATCGTAACGCAATGTTGGAATATTTTGCAAGAAACGTTTGCACCAAGGAATCGAAAAAAAACACTCTTGGGATGAACTTTAAGTTTTAAACGCTGTAATCTGTCTGAGTTTTTCGTTTTAGCTCCAGAAACTTCGTAATGCAACGTTTGAATATTTTGAATGAAACGTTTGCGCCAAAGAATCGAAAAAAAACACTCTCGGGACGAACTTTAAATTTTAAAAGCTGTAATCTATCCGAGTTTTTCGTTTTAGCTCCCGAAACATCGTAACGCAACGATGAAATATTTTGCATGAAACGTTTGCGCCAAGGAATTGAAAAAAACACTCTTGGGAAGAACTTTCGGTTTTAAACGCTGAAATCTATCCGAGTTTTTCGTTTTAGCTCCCGAAAGATCGTAACGCAACGTTGGAATATTTTGCATGAATCGTTTGTGCCAAGGAATCGAAAAAAAAACTCTCGGACGAACTTTAAGTTTTAAACGTTGTAATCTATCCGAGTTTTTCGTTTTAACTCCCGAAACTTCGTAATGCAACGTTTGAATATTTTGAATGAAACGTTTGCGCCAATGAATCGAAAAAAAAACTCTCGGGACGTACTTTAAGTTTTAAACGTTGAAATCTATCAGAGTTTTTCGTTTTAGCTCCGAAACATCGTGAGCGCAACGCGTTGAAATATTTTGCTTGAAAGCGTTTGTGCCAAGGAATCGAAAAAAACTCGGGGACGAACTTTAAGTTTTAAAGCGGTGTATTGCATGCGAGTTTTTCGTTTTAGCTCCCGAAACATCGTAACGCAACGTTGGAAGACTTTGCATGAAACGTTTGCGCCAAGGAATCGAAAAAAAACTCTCGGGAAAAACTTTAAGCTTTAAACGCTGTAATCTGTCTGAGTTTTTCGTTTTAGCTCCCGAACCATCGTAACGCAACGTTGGAATATTTTGAATGAAACGTTTGCGCCAAGGAATCGAAAAAAAACACTCTCGGGACGAACTTTCAGTTTTAACGCTGTAATTTATCCGAGATTTTCGTTTTAGCTCCCGAAACTTCGTAATGCAACGTTTAAATATTTTGATTGAAACGTTTGCGCCAAGGAATAAAAAAAAACACTCTCGGGACGAACTTTCAGTTTTAAACGCAGAAATCTATCCGAGTTTTTCGCTTTAGCTCCCGAAACATCGTAACGCAACGTTGGAATATTTTGCATGAAACGTTTGGCCAAGGAATCGAAAAAACCACTCTCGGGACGAACTTTCGGTTTTATACGCTGAAGTCCATCCGAGTTTTTCGTTTTAGCTCTCGAAATATCGTAACTCAACGTTGGAATATTTTGCATGAAACGTTTGAGCCAAGGAATCGAAAAAAACACTCTCGGGATGAACTTTAAATTTTAAATGCTATAATCTATCAGAGTTTTTCCTTCTAGCTCCCGAAACTTCGTAATGCAACGTTTGAATATTATGAATGAAACGGTTGCGCCAAGGACTCGAAAAAAACACTCTCGGGACGAACTTTCGGTTTTTAACGCTGAAATCTATCCGGGTTTTTCGTTTTAGCTCAAGAAACATTGTAATGCAACGTTGAAATATTTTGCATGAAACGTTTGCTCCAAGGAATCGAAAAAAAAACCCTCGGGATGAACTTTAAGTTTTAAACACTATAATCTGTTTGAGTTTTTCGTTTTAGCTCCCGAAACATCGTAACGCAACGTTGGAATATTTTGAATGAAACGATTGCGCCAAGGAATCGAAAAAAAAACTCTCGGGACGAACTTTAAGTTTTAAACGTTGAAATCAGAGTTTTTCATTTTAGCTCCCGAAACTTCATAATGCAACGTTTGAATATTTTGAATGAAACGTTTGCGCCAAGGAATTGAAAAAAACAATCTCGGGACGAACTTTTGGTTTTAAACGTTGAAATCTATCCGAGTTTTTCGTTTTAGCTCCCGAAACATCGTAACGCAACGTTGGAATATTTTGCATGAAACGTTTTGCCAAGGAATCGAAAAAAACACTCTCGGGACGAACTTTCGGTTTTATACGCTGAAGTCCATCCGAGTTTTTCGTTTTAGCTCTCGAAACATCGTAACTCAACGTTGGAATATTTTGCATGAAACGTTTGAGCCAAGGAATCGAAAAAAACACTCTCGGGACGAACTTTAAATTTTAAACGCTATAATCTATCAGAGTTTTTCCTTCTAGCTCCCTAAACTTCGTAATGCAACGTTTGAATATTATGAATGAAACGGTTGCGCCAAGGACTCAAAAAAAACACTCTCGGGACGAACTTTCAGTTTTTAACGCTGAAATCTATCCGGGTTTTTCGTTTTAGCTCAAGAAACATTGTAATGCAACGTTGGAATATTTTGCATGAAACAGTTGCTCCAAGGAATCGAAAAAAAAACCCTCGAGATGAACTTTAAGTTTTAAATACTATAATCTGTTTGAGTTTTTCGTTTTAGCTCCCGAAAGATCGTAACGCAACGTTGGAATATTTTGCATGAATCGTTTGTGCCAAGGAATCGAAAAAAAAACTCTCGGACGAACTTTAAGTTTTAAACGTTGTAATCTATCCGAGTTTTTCGTTTTAACTCCCGAAACTTCGTAATGCAACGTTTGAATATTTTGAATGAAACGTTTGCGCCAATGAATCGAAAAAAAAACTCTCGGGACGTACTTTAAGTTTTAAACGTTGAAATCTATCAGAGTTTTTCGTTTTAGCTCCCGAAACATCGTAGCGCAACGTTGAAATATTTTGCTTGAAACGTTTGTGCCAAGGAATCGAAAAAAAAAACTCTCGGGACGAACTTTAAGTTTTAAACGGTGTATTCTGTCTGAGTTTTTCGTTTTAGCTCCCGAAACATCGTAACGCAACGTTGGAAGACTTTGCATGAAACGTTTGCGCCAAGGAATCGAAAAAAAACTCTCGGGAAAAACTTTAAGCTTTAAACGCTGTAATCTGTCTGAGTTTTTCGTTTTAGCTCCCGAACCATCGTAACGCAACGTTGGAATATTTTGAATGAAACGTTTGCGCCAAGGAATCGAAAAAAAACACTCTCGGGACGAACTTTCAGTTTTAACGCTGTAATTTATCCGAGATTTTCGTTTTAGCTCCCGAAACTTCGTAATGCAACGTTTAAATATTTTGATTGAAACGTTTGCGCCAAGGAATAAAAAAAAACACTCTCGGACGAACTTCGCGATTTTAAACGCAGAAATCTATCCGAGTTTTTCGCTTTAGCTCCCGAAACATCGTAACGCAACGTTGGAATATTTTGCATGAAACGTTTGGCCAAGGAATCGAAAAAAAACCACTCTCGGGACGAACTTTCGGTTTTATACGCTGAAGTCCATCCGAGTTTTTCGTTTTAGCTCTCGAAATATCGTAACTCAACGTTGGAATATTTTGCATGAAACGTTTGAGCCAAGGAATCGAAAAAAACACTCTCGGGATGAACTTTAAATTTTAAATGCTATAATCTATCAGAGTTTTTCCTTCTAGCTCCCGAAACTTCGTAATGCAACGTTTGAATATTATGAATGAAACGGTTGCGCCAAGGACTCGAAAAAAACACTCTCGGGACGAACTTTCGGTTTTTAACGCTGAAATCTATCCGGGTTTTTCGTTTTAGCTCAAGAAACATTGTAATGCAACGTTGGAATATTTTGCATGAAACGTTTGCTCCAAGGAATCGAAAAAAAACCCTCGGGATGAACTTTAAGTTTTAAACACTATAATCTGTTTGAGTTTTTCGTTTTAGCTCCCGAAACATCGTAACGCAACGTTGGAATATTTTGAATGAAACGATTGCGCCAAGGAATCGAAAAAAAAAAACTCTCGGGACGAACTTTAAGTTTTAAACGTTGAAATCTGTCAGAGTTTTTCATTTTAGCTCCCGAAACTTCATAATGCAACGTTTGAATATTTTGAATGAAACGTTTGCGCCAAGGAATTGAAAAAAACAATCTCGGGACGAACTTTTGGTTTTAAACGTTGAAATCTATCCGAGTTTTTCGTTTTAGCTCCCGAAACATCGTAACGCAACGTTGGAATATTTTGCATGAAACGTTTTGCCAAGGAATCGAAAAAAACACTCTCGGGACGAACTTTCGGTTTTATACGCTGAAGTCCATCCGAGTTTTTCGTTTTAGCTCTCGAAACATCGTAACTCAACGTTGGAATATTTTGCATGAAACGTTTGAGCCAAGGAATCGAAAAAAACACTCTCGGGACGAACTTTAAATTTTAAACGCTATAATCTATCAGAGTTTTTCCTTCTAGCTCCCTAAAACCGTAATGCAACGTTTGAATATTATGAATGAAACAGTTGCGCCAAGGACTCAAAAAACACTCTCGGGACGAACTTTCGGTTTTTAACGCTGAAATCTATCCGGGTTTTTCGTTTTAGCTCAAGAAACATTGTAATGCAACGTTGGAATATTTTGCATGAAACAGTTGCTCCAAGGAATCGAAAAAAAAACCCTCGAGATGAACTTTAAGTTTTAAATACTATAATCTGTTTGAGTTTTTCGTTTTAGCTCCCGAAACATCGTAACGCAACGTTGGAATATTTTGAATGAAACGTTTGCGCCAAGGAATCGAAAAAAAAACTCTCGGGACGAACTTTCAGTTTTAAACGCTGTAATCTATCCGAGTTTTTCGTTTTCGCTCTCGAAACATCGTAACTCAACGTTGGAATATTTTGCATGAAACGTTTGAGCCAAGGAATCGAAAAAAACACTCTCGGACGAACTTTAAATTTTAAACGCTATAATCTATCAGAGTTTTTCCTTCTAGCTCCTTGTAACAACCCAGTTTTCTATCCCAGTTTTCGAGGTGCCTTCGGGTCAAGTTTCGGTTGTTGGTTGGGTTGTTAGAGCGGTTTTGACCCTTGGGGGTATTTTGGTTCTTTGGCTCTTGGGCAGGATTTGTGGATTTTCAGAGGCTTCGAGGCCACTCCCGCCTTTGTTGAGGCTTGTTTGTTGTGGGGCTGCGAGTCCCGAGATGTTTGGGCTTTTCGTTTGGGAGTTCGGTTGTCATTTGGGTTTTGGGCAAAATGATGGTTGTTTGGGTGTTTCCTTGAGATTCGAGTAGGGCTTTCAGTATGGGTTTGGGAGGTTGATTTGAGTGAGTTTTGTTGTTTGGAAAGGTTGCTTGATAGGGGTCTCGAAGGAGAAAGCGGAAATGAGATTTAAGGATTTTAAGGATTTTTGGAAAAATTGGAAATTGGATAAATTGGATTTATTTGGATAAGTTTGGATTTTAAATAAAGAGAAAAGAAAAAAAAAAAAAAGGAAAAATCTCATTTTTTCCCAAAATTTCCCTTTCTCTCTCCTTCTCTCTCTCTCTCCCCCGAGCACCCCACCCCGACCTAGCCCATGGCTCGCCCAATTTCACCGGCCCGAGAGCCCTCGCTCGCCAGAGCTCGCGCCAGATCCGCTTTGTCTTCGCCCTGCCGTCGCTCGCTCAATGAGCCCGTCGCACCAGATCCGCTTCGTCTCGCCCGAAGACGCGTCGTCGTCGCCGCGGTGGCCGGATCGGTAGAGCGACGCGCCAGCTTCGCGCAGCGCCGATTATCCGTGCCAGTGCCGCTCGCTTTGCACGCGCCGGACGCTTGCCGTGCTTTCGCCGTGTCCGAAGCCGCACGCTTTCGGCGCCCGCGGCGCTAGCCGTGCCCAGTGCGTCAAGGCGTCACGCCTTGATCGCGCGCCAGTTCGCCGCCTAAGCCGAGCGGCCGGCTCGTTCGAGGTGTCTGTCGCGCCTCGTGAGTGCTCCCAGGTGAGCCTGTTTGTTTTATTATATTTGGGCCTTTTGATTGTAATTATTGTTGTTTTTGTTAGGTTCTCGCTAGCTAGCTCGGGTTCGATCGCGGCTTAGGTTTCTTGTGTTTAGAGGTCTTAGGCGGTAAGGATTTCTTCTAGGAGTTGTGTGGACCTGCGATATATTATGCGATTCTTGATTGTATGCTTGTTGTGTTTATTGACATGTTTGGTGATAAGTGCTCTAATCTGAATTCCCGATTAGCATGACTTTCTGGTTAATTCTCATGTTAATCCATGCTAGGTTGTTCCTTTACGGCATGCTCGTATCTCTTCCTTGCTTCGTAGTATCATGCTAGGCTCGTTGTATTCTCTTTGAGCACGTATTGGATTTTATGGAATTGTTTCTTTGTGTTTGCTAGAGGCGAGGTTAGAAGTGTAGGTAGATAGCATCATCGGGCCCGATGCATAAAGTACCTTGCATCCATGGCGGGGACGTCGAGCAAGTCATTAGATCCCCGACCCCGTGAGGATTAGCTAACCCGAGCGGTAGGCCCCGCAATCTTGGGTGAGGGTGGCGATCGTTAAATGCCCCAACCGTCGGGATGATGACTTGGCATTGCCTCGTCCCGATAGTCGGCACGTCCTCGGCGTGTTCGGCCGTAGCCCCCGATTGCACACTGTTAAGGCAAGGGCGGCTTCTGGTGTAAGCCTACCACGACCGTTCCTTGGCCCAGTGCGGTGGGTTCAGGTGACATAGTTTACGTGTCGAGTCTCACACCCCTATGTCGGTGACACCGATCCAAAGATTTAGTTAGGCGTGGTGATTGGATATGGGCGGCTTGCCTTGAGACACTGGCAACCCCATAGTTGCTGCAGAGCACGCGCGGTGCATGCTTACGCTCATTCTGGACGCCGGCCAGGAGAGCTCCTCGGGATCTTGAGCGGTGTACCTTTAGTCGACGATGAGCGGCCGAGGCCGGACTTGTTTCTCGTATAGAGGCGACTTGTGTGATGTGTTGTGTGGTGATTGATTTCCGGACTAAGACCACGAGTTGGCATCCGAGGCCCAAGTGTGGGCTAAGCTATGTGCTCTATCTGTGTTTATATTCATAGCTTGCTTATCTTTACGCTAGATGACCATGTATATCGATTGTACCCGGTTGAGGATTCTTCTTTGAGTAATTCGTTACTCACCCTTACTTATCTTTCAGAAACCATGGCGCGAGGCGGGATGGTGGAGGAGGAGCTGTGATCATGGAAACCCGTTGTTGAATTCCCGAGATTTATGTTTATGATTTAAATGTCCTCTGAATGCATGTAGTTGGGCACGAGCCCTAGGGTGTTTTTCGAATGTATTTAGGATTCTAGCATTGTTGTAAAGTTTGTATGTTTTAAATAAATCTCGATCGATCAGTATGTTTGGAAATGTATTTGTCTTGGAGCAGTGCTTGGAAACAGGGCGAGTTTCAAGAATTTTGTATTGACTTTTTAAATGAACGCTTGCCGTTTTTTTTTTTTGGTTTTTACTTAGAATCCGAAACAACCCTATTGCAAATTCTAGTGTTGATTTCTATGCATGCATTGAGGTAATGGCCTATTTAGAACCCCATTCGGGTCGGGTCTTTTCTGAGTTGGTATCGAGCTCAGAGTCATAGATTCGTAGATCGACCTTTTGTTGTAGGTCGTTTTTCCATGATCATCAAGACTCACAGCTGGTCATCAGCACGCCTAAGTTTACTATTTGTTGTTGAAAAAGGGTTAAGAATTTACAATACTGTCATCTAGTGTATGCCTTGTGTAGTGTTGTGGAGCGGAGAGCGAGCGGAGTTCGACTCGTTGTTGGTTTGGGCTTAGAGAGCCATCATGCCAACTTCCCGCGAGTGTGTGATGTATGTTGTGGCTTGTTGAGGTATCAGATTGATTCGGATTCCACAGGACATCGTCCCCGTGGGAGGCAGAGTTTAGACTCCCGTAGGCCATTTGTGGCCCAGTTGTTGGTTTTCCCCTAGTGAGAGGGTGGAGGTGCTTTGCCTTGGAGTTCTACTCCAAGAGAGGAGTTAGCTGTGGTTGTGCTTATGTGGATGCTTGTGGAGCAGTCCCCGTGTGGACTAGCACAGGTAGCTCAAGTGTTGATCTTGAGCCTTAGCGATTGTTTGATTGCCGGTGAGTAGCTGCAGAGTTGGCAGCCTTCGAGGAGATTGTTGAGGCATTTTTGTGCTCCTGTAAAGTGTTGTTGTTTGCAGCCAGTAAGCCGGAACCCTGTAGTTAAGGGTGCAACGAGCAGTGTTCCCTTCGGATTGGATCCGTTGGTGTTTTCCTCAGATGTGTGGGAGAGTTGAGCACTCTTCCTTTGGTGAGCTCCTAGAGTGGAGCTAGCTGCTGCATGTTGATAGAGCCGGCCAGAGTTTTGTTGAGCATCATGTGGAGATGCAAGGGTAGGCCGTGAGCCTTCGGCTTGATGAGATGCCATAGGCATGGTTTTTGGAGTTGGAGCCCTTGTATGCCTAGCCAGAGTTCTTGTCACTTGAGGTTGTGACCTTGTTGGCCCCATTGGTAGTAAGATGTGGTTTTGGTAGTAGTGGCACTTGAGGTGCATTGGTTGGTGTGCCGCTTTGGCATTAAGTCTGGTTCATGCTTGACTTTGGCTTGGGCATAGCAGATGGTTCTATTCCGTTCGGAGTTTAGTGCACTCCTTTAGCCTTGGATCCGTTTATGGCAGTGGCACCTCTTTAGGTCGTGCTAGAGGGCTAGTTAAGTGGTAGTCGATGGACTACAAGCGAGAGGATGCTCGAGAGGAGCCGGAGCCTTTTCCCAGTGTTACAGGAGGTTGAGTAAGTCAGCAGGTTGCCAGTTGGTAAGTGTTGGTGCGCGTGAGTCTCGCGCTAGTGTTAAGGCCAAGAGATTTTCTTTGTGGTTGGTAGTGCAGTCAACTACCTTCGAGTGCCTAAATCTGAGGAGAGTTGAGCATTGTAGATGCGAGTTTGGTCCAGCTGAGGGACCATGAGTTGGATGCCTTTGAGGTGAGTTGGATGCCTATGAGGCGAGATGAGCTGATGCCTTGTGAGAGGTTTTTTGATGCCTTAGGGGTAAGCACCCTTGGTAGAGGCTTGGTATAAAGTAAGTTCGGTTTGGCATTGTTATGCTTTGGTAGAGCAAGGTTGCCTCAGCTTCGAGTATCGTGTGGAGATGGAACTTTTGTTGTTCCTTGGATTGTTTGTATCGCTGCCAGGAGTTAGCGTTGCTTTTTGGAAAAGCGCTTGTTAGTCTTGGATCTCTAAAGGAAGGTTAAGAGTTGTGCACACAAGTGTGTTTTGTGTGGTTCGTTCCGTGGCGAGAGTTTCAGATCCATGTAGGGTTTGCTTTGGAGATCTCGTGCTCAGTTCCTGGAGAAGTTGGATTCCAGGTGGATGTTGTAAGGCTTTGGTTGAGGTGGTAAGGATACCGTGCTCGTGGTATCAAGTTGTTGCTTAGGCAAGATTTGTTAAGTTGGGCCTAAGCTTGGTTGGCGGATCTTCTTGTTGATCGTTGGTTGGAGTTCGATTGGAAACCGAACAAGAGCGATGGTAGCTAAGCGCGTGGTTTCGATCGTCATGGCTAAGACGGTTGTTCGGATCCTTCCTTGGGTAGAAGTTATGTTGTGGCCGATGCTTTGAGTAGGAGGATAGCGCGATTCGGTGGCGTTCGGGTCCTCTTGGTTCCCAAGGAGTTGGTGTTGGCCTGTATAGTTAAGTTCTTTGGTGAGAGTTGTGCCCATCCGAGCGATTGGCTGTTAGCTCGTTTGTCGGCAGTGTGTGTCGAGGGTTGCCGGAGAACCCTAGGTTGTGGAGAGCCTCTCGAGCTCAATCGAGCGGTAGTGAGTTTGGTTGGCAAATTTGGAGGCGTGTAGTTTGTAGCCTCGGGTGAGTTGCTAGCGATCTTGGTAGGCTAGCAAGCTAGTGGTTGTTTGGAGTAAAGTCCGGATTGGTTTCGGTGTGGTGGCAAGTTGATGCTTGGTGTCGACCAAGGTGTGGATTGAAGTTGCTTGAGATTAGTTTTGCTCGTGGGGCGAGTGGTTTGTGCCCTGTTGGTTGTTTTCCTGTTGCAGGATGTTGAGTTGCCCCGTTTGGCTTTTGGAGGTTCAGTCTGAGATGGGCCCCTGTTGTTGCCCCGCGAGATTAGATGTTGTTGCTCTAGTGGAGCAAGACAGTGAGCGTATGTGGAGCTCTCTGTCCTTTGGTTGTCTGCTTGTAAGAGTCGTTTCCTTCGGGGAGTTGTCAGGTTACTCCCTTGGTCTTGGAGTTGATGGTGGAAGCGCTAGCTTGAAGGAAAAGTTTGTTGGCTGCTTGGAAGTAGTCGTTTGTCCGATTAAGCGGATTCTTGGATGGTGTTCTAGAGGCTGCATAAAGGTTGTTCTCGCCTCTTGTGAGTGTTTGGCCAAGATTTGGTTCGTTTGTTGTTTCGAGAGCTAGTTCGGTTCTAGCCGAGGGCGTTATACGAGGTCTTGTTCCTAGTCGAGTAAGTTTTGGGAGTTGACCCCTCCCTCAGCAGATTGAGCAAGTCTTTATTAGTTTCGGATTGGTGGTCCGATTGGTTGAGTTTTCTCTTGGGTGTTGCTTCCAAGAGAGTTGGTTCTTGTTGCCTTGGGTTTGAGCAAGTCGTGGCGTGTGTGGAGTTATTTGCCCTTACGGAGTTTGCTTGCTGTGGGAAGTCGTTTCCCGTTTGGCAGGAGTCAGCTTAGCTCCTGAGTTGTGTAGTTGATCAGAGTAGCGCAGCGGTCAGCCCAGCGAGAGGGTCCCTGCTTTGTGTTGTTAGCAAGCAAGAGTTGTTTGTTCCCGCAAGGGCAGAGGCCAGCCAGTAAGAGTTGAGTTGTTCTGGCAAGTTGTTGGTTCTTTGGGGATTGAAGATTTCCTTTTTCCCTAGCCTCTGTGGTGGTTGAGTTGCTCCTTGGATGCCAGCCTCGAGTGTTAGCTTGCGAGGTAGTCTTGCGGATTCGTGTGGCTCAGGATCCGTAAGCTTGGAGGTTGTCGTCATCCGTTTTCCTTGTGAGGTTTCGGGAGTGGAGCTTCTGGTTGGAAGTTGAGTTAGGCCTAAGCTTAAAGGAGAAGTCCTCTAAGTAGCCAGTTGGATTTTAAGAGTTGAGTAGTAGCTTGGAGGCGAGCGTTGCTCGTTATAAGTTGGGTTGAGTTCCGCTGAGCAAGCCCTTCTCGGGCTTTGTTCCTAGTTGTTGTGCGTTCGCAGTTGGCGTTAGCAGAGCCGTTTGAGTGGGTTGGCACACAGGTGTCGTGGCTTTGGTTGGTAAAGCTGTGAGCTGTTTTCCTCAAGTTGTTGTGCCGCAGAGAGCTGCGTGATGGTTTAGTCCTTGCTTCCTGAAATTTTGAGAGGAAGGTTGGTTGTTCCTTGCCTGGCGGTGTTCTCTTTGGCCAGTTGCTGGTAGGTTTGCTCCGGAAAGTGCGCTCGGCCGTTGAGGAGCTCTAGTTTGTTGGTTTGGCCGAGTGGAGCCTGTGCTTGGCCCTTGTCTTTTCGAGGTGGCCGTAGCTGAAGTTTCAGCTGGTGTGAGTGTTGTTAGCCGTTGGGTGTACCAGGATGGTGCCCCTTGCCTTTGGTTCGGCGTTTTTCTCCTTAAGATGATTGCTTAAGTGTTGTGGTCGTGTTCTAGTTGGAGAAGTTTGTCTTTTTGGATCAGTCGCCAGTTGGTGGTTCGCTTGTATCTCGTTAAGGCTGTAGTCAAGTTTTGAGGTTCGCTGGTCTCTTGTGAAGTAAGAGTAGGCCGTTTGGTTTTCTGGAACCTAGGAGGTTCGATTGTTGGTGACTTGTTGTTGTCGGGTTGAGGTTGTTTGTTGCTGGTGTGAGCTTCAGAGGAGTTTTGCCAAGGCGTGGTGTAGAATTTCAGTCTGCGCTTTTCACGAGTCAATTTGTTTCGTCTTAGGACTTTCGAGGCGAAAGTCTTAAAAGGAGGAGTATTATAAATGCCCAGCTTTTCTATCCCGATTTTCGAGGTGCCTTCGGGTCAAGTTTCGGTTGTTGGTTGGGTTGTTAGAGCGGTTTTGACCCTTGGGGGTATTTTGGTCCTTTGGCTCTTCGGGCAGGATTTGTGGATTTTCAGGGCTTCGAGGCAGCTCCTGCCTTTGTTGAGGCTTGTTTGTTGTGGGTTGCGAGTCCCGAGATGTTTGGGCTTTTCGTTTGGGAGTTCGGTTGTCATTTGGGTTTTGGGCAAAATGATGGTTGTTTGGGTGTTTCCTTCGGGATTCGAGCCGGGCTTTCAATATGGGTTTGGGAGGTTGATTTCAGTGAGTTTTGTTGTTTGGAAAGGTTGCTTCAGTCGGGTCTCAAAGGAGGAAGCCGGGAAATGAGATTTAAGGATTTTAAGGATTTTTGGAAAAATTGGAAATTGGATAAATTGGATTTATTTGGATAAGTTTGGATTTTAAATAAAAGAGAAAAGAAAAGAAAAAAAAAAAAGGAAAAATCTCATTTTTTCCCAAAATTTCCCTTTCTCTCTCCTTCTCTCTCTCTCCCCGAGCACCCCCACCCCCGACCTAGCCCATGGCTCGCCCAGCCCCAGCCAGCCCGAGCCCCTGCTCGCCCGAGCTCGCGCGCCAGATCCGCCCGTCTTCGCCCAGCCCCGTCGCTCGCTCCAGCCGAGCCCGTCGCACCAGATCCGCCCGTCTCGCCCAAAGACGCCCTCGTCGCGTCGCCCGACCCGGTCAGTAGAGCAGACGCCTTGGCGCGCGCGCAGCAGCCCGATCGCGAGTGCCCAGCGCTCGCCCGCCGCGACGCGAGACGCTTGCCCGTGCTTTCGCCGTGTCGCGCGCGCCGCGCGCTCAGCGCCGTGCGCCCATGGCCGTGCCCACCAGTAGCGTCAGGCCACGCATGATCGCGCCTTTCTTTGCCTAGCCCGAGCGGCCGGCTCGTTCGTGTGTGTCCGCGTCGCGCCTCGTGAGTTGCTCCCGAAAGTGAGCCCCGTTTGTTTTATTATATTTGGGCCTTTTGATTGTAATTATTGTTGTTTTTGTTAGGTTCTCGCTAGCTAGCTCGGGTTCGATCGCAGCTTAGGTTTCTTGTGTTTAGAGGTCTTAGGCCGGTAAGGATTTCTTACAGGAGTTGTGTGGACCTGCGATATATTATGCGATTGCGATTGTATGCTTGTTGTGTTTATTGACATGTTTGGTGATAAGTGCTCTAATCTGAATTCCGATTAGCATGACTTTCTGGTTAATTCTCATGTTAATCCATGCTAGGTTGTTCCTTTCTCGGCATGCTCGTATCATTTCTTGCTTCGTAGTATCATGCTAGGCTCGTTGTATTCTCTTTGAGCACGTATTGGATTTTATGGAATTGTTTCTTTCGCTTGCTAGGGCGGAGTTAGAAGTGCGGGTAGATAGCATCATCCGGGCCCGATGCATAAAGTACCTTGCATCCATGGCGGGGGACGTCGAGCAAGTCATTCCGTCCCTAGACCCCGTGAGGGATTAGCTAACCCGAGCGGTAGGCCCCGCAATCTTGGGTGAGGGTGGCGATCGTTAAATGCCCCAACCGTCGGGATGATGACTTGGCATTGCCTCGTCCCCGATAGTCGACCGCATGAATATAGTATGTAGTGACGCGGTGCATGAAACGCTCATTGCGATCCGAAAGGCAACGCTTGAATATTATGAAAAACTTGCGCCAAGGACTCGAAAAAAACTCGGGACGAACTTTCGTTTTAAACGCTGAAATCTATCCGAGTTTTTCGTTTTAGCTCAAGAAACATTGTAATGCAACGTTGGAATATTTTGCATGAAACGGTTGCTCCAAGGAATCGAAAAAAAAACCCTCGGGATGAACTTTAAGTTTTAAATACTATAATCTGTTTGAGTTTTTCGTTTTAGCTCCCGAAACATCGTAACGCAACGTTGGAATATTTTGAATGAAACGTTTGCGCCAAGGAATCGAAAAAAACTCTCGGGACGAACTTTCAGTTTTAAACGCTGTAATCTATCCGAGTTTTTCGTTTTAGCTCTCGAAACATCGTAACTCAACGTTGGAATATTTTGCATGAAACGTTTGAGCCAAGGAATCGAAAAAAACACTCTCGGGACGAACTTTAAATTTTAAACGCTATAATCTATCAGAGTTTTTCCTTCTAGCTCCCGAAACTTCGTAATGCAACGTTTGAATATTATGAATGAAACGGTTGCGCCAAGGACTCGAAAAAAACACTCTCGGGACGAACTTTCGGTTTTTAACGCTGAAATCTATCCGGGTTTTTCGTTTTAGCTCAAGAAACATTGTAATGCAACGTTGGAATATTTTGCATGAAACGGTTGCTCCAAGGAATCGAAAAAAAAACCCTCGGGATGAACTTTAAGTTTTAAATACTATAATCTGTTTGAGTTTTTCGTTTTAGCTCCCGAAACATCGTAACGCAACGTTGGAATATTTTGAATGAAACGTTTGCGCCAAGGAATCGAAAAAAAAACTCTCGGGACGAACTTTCAGTTTTAAACGCTGTAATCTATCCGAGTTTTTCGTTTTAGCTCTCGAAACATCGTAACTCAACGTTGGAATATTTTGCATGAAACGTTTGAGCCAAGGAATCGAAAAAAACACTCTCGGGACGAACTTTAAATTTTAAACGCTATAATCTATCAGAGTTTTTCCTTCTAGCTCCCGAAACTTCGTAATGCAACGTTTGAATATTATGAATGAAACGGTTGCGCCAAGGACTCGAAAAAACACTCTCGGGACGAACTTTCGGTTTTTAACGCTGAAATCTATCCGGGTTTTTCGTTTTAGCTCAAGAAACATTGTAATGCAACGTTGGAATATTTTGCATGAAACGGTTGCTCCAAGGAATCGAAAAAAAAACCCTCGGGATGAACTTTAAGTTTTAAATACTATAATCTGTTTGAGTTTTTCGTTTTAGCTCCCGAAACATCGTAACGCAACGTTGGAATATTTTGAATGAAACGTTTGCGCCAAGGAATCGAAAAAAAAACTCTCGGGACGAACTTTCAGTTTTAAACGCTGTAATCTATCCGAGTTTTTCGTTTTAGCTCTCGAAACATCGTAACTCAACGTTGGAATATTTTGCATGAAACGTTTGAGCCAAGGAATCGAAAAAAACACTCTCGGGACGAACTTTAAATTTTAAACGCTATAATCTATCAGAGTTTTTCCTTCTAGCTCCCGAAACTTCGTAATGCAACGTTTGAATATTATGAATGAAACGGTTGCGCCAAGGACTCGAAAAAAACTCTCGGGACGAACTTTCGGTTTTAAATTGAAATCTATCCGGTTTTTCGTTTTAGCTCAAGAAACATTGTAATGCAACGTTGGAATATTTTGCATGAAACGGTTGCTCCAAGGAATCGAAAAAAAACCCTCGGGATGAACTTTAAGTTTTAAATACTATAATCTGTTTGAGTTTTTCGTTTTAGCTCCCGAAACATCGTAATAACGTTGGAATATTTTGAATGAAACGTTTGCGCCAAGGAATCGAAAAAAAACTCTCGGGACGAACTTTCGATTTTAAAGCGCTGTAATCTATCCGAGTTTTTCGTTTTCGCTCGAAACATCGTAACTCAACGTTGGAATATTTTGCATGAAACGTTTGAGCCAAGGAATCGAAAAAAACAACTCTCGGGACGAACTTTAAATTTTAAACGCTATAATCTATCAGAGTTTTTCCTTCTAGCTCCCGAAACTTCGTAATGCAACGTTTGAATATTATGAATGAAACGGTTGCGCCAAGGACTCGAAAAAAACACTCTCGGGACGAACTTTCGGTTTTTTAACGCTGAAATCTATCCGGGTTTTCGTTTTAGCTCAAGAAACATTGTAATGCAACGTTGGAATATTTTGCATGAAACGGTTGCTCCAAGGAATCGAAAAAAAAAACCCTCGGGATGAACTTTAAGTTTTAAATACTATAATCTGTTTGAGTTTTTCGTTTTAGCTCCGAAACATCGTAACATAACGTTGGAATATTTTGAATGAAACGTTTGCGCCAAGGAATCGAAAAAAAAACTCTCGGGACGAACTTTCGATTTTTAAACAGCTGTAATCTATCCGAGTTTTTCGTTTTAGCTCTCGAAAACATCGTAACTCAACGTTGGAATATTTTGCATGAAACGTTTGAGCCAAGGAATCGAAAAAAAACACTCTCGGGACGAACTTTAAATTTTAAACGCTATAATCTATCGAGTTTTTCCTTCTAGCTCCCGAAACTTCGTAATGCAACGTTTGAATATTATGAATGAAACGGTTGCGCCAAGGACTCGAAAAAACACTCTCGGGACGAACTTTCGGTTTTTAACGCTGAAATCTATCCGGTTTTTCGTTTTAGCTCAAGAAACATTGTAATGCAACGTTGGAATATTTTGCATGAAACGGTTGCTCCAAGGAATCGAAAAAAACCCTCGGGATGAACTTTAAGTTTTAAATACTATAATCTGTTTGAGTTTTTCGTTTTAGCTCCCGAAACATCGTAACATAACGTTGGAATATTTTGAATGAAACGTTTGCGCCAAGGAATCGAAAAAAACTCTCGGGACGAACTTTTTCTTTTAAACGTCAGTAATCTATCCGAGTTTTTCGTTTTAGCTCTCGAAACATCGTAACTCAACGTTGGAATATTTTGCATGAAACGTTTGAGCCAAGGAATCGAAAAAACACACTCTCGGGGACGAACTTTAAATTTTAAACGCTATAATCTATCAGAGTTTTTCCTTCTAGCTCCCGAAACTTCGTAACGCAACGTTTGAATATTATGAATGAAACGGTTGCGCCAAGGACTCGAAAAAAACACTCTCGGGACGAACTTTCGGTTTTTAACGCTGAAATCTATCCGGTTTTTCGTTTTAGCTCAAGAAACATTGTAATGCAACGTTGGAATATTTTGCATGAAACGGTTGCTCCAAGGAATCGAAAAAAAACCTCGGGATGAACTTTAAGTTTTAAATACTATAATCTGTTTGAGTTTTTCGTTTTAGCTCCCGAAACATCGTAACGCAACGTTGGAATATTTTGAATGAAACGTTTGCGCCAAGGAATCGAAAAAAAACTCTCGGGACGAACTTTCAGTTTTAAACGCTGTAATCTATCCGAGTTTTTCGTTTTAGCTCGAAACATCGTAACTCAACGTTGGAATATTTTGCATGAAACGTTTGAGCCAAGGAATCGAAAAAAACACTCTCGGGACGAACTTTAAATTTTAAACGCTATAATCTATCAGAGTTTTTCCTTCTAGCTCCGAAACTTCGTAATGCAACGTTTGAATATTATGAATGAAACGGTTGCGCCAAGGACTCCAAAAAAAACACTCTCGGGACGAACTTTCGGTTTTTAACGCTGAAATCTATCCGGTTTTTCGTTTTAGCTCAAGAAACATTGTAATGCAACGTTGGAATATTTTGCATGAAACGGTTGCTCCAAGGAATCGAAAAAAAACCCTCGGGATGAACTTTAAGTTTTAAATACTATAATCTGCTTGAGTTTTTCGTTTTAGCTCCGAAACATCGTAACGCAACGTTGGAATATTTTGAATGAAACGTTTGCGCCAAGGAATCGAAAAAAAACTCTCGGGGACGAACTTTCAGTTTTAAACGCTGTAATCTATCCGAGTTTTTCGTTTTAGCTCTCGAAACATCGTAACTCAACGTTGGAATATTTTGCATGAAACGTTTGAGCCAAGGAATCGAAAAAAACACTCTCGGGACGAACTTTAAATTTTAAACGCTATAATCTATCAGAGTTTTTCCTTCTAGCCCCGAAACTTCGTAATGCAACGTTTGAATATTATGAATGAAACGGTTGCGCCAAGGACTCGAAAAAAACACTCTCGGGACGAACTTTCGGTTTTTAACGCTGAAATCTATCCGGGTTTTTCGTTTTAGCTCAAGAAACATTGTAATGCAACGTTGGAATATTTTGCATGAAACGGTTGCTCCAAGGAATCGAAAAAAAACCCTCGGGATGAACTTTAAGTTTTAAATACTATAATCTGTTTGAGTTTTTCGTTTTAGCTCCCGAAACATCGTAACGCAACGTTGGAATATTTTGAATGAAACGTTTGCGCCAAGGAATCGAAAAAAAAACTCTCGGGACGAACTTTCAGTTTTAAACGCTGTAATCTATCCGAGTTTTTCGTTTTAGCTCTCGAAACATCGTAACTCAACGTTGGAATATTTTGCATGAAACGTTTGAGCCAAGGAATCGAAAAAACACTCTCGGGACGAACTTTAAATTTTAAACGCTATAATCTATCAGAGTTTTTCCTTCTAGCTCCCGAAACTTCGTAATGCAACGTTTGAATATTATGAATGAAACGGTTGCGCCAAGGACTCGAAAAAAACACTCTCGGGACGAACTTTCGGTTTTTAACGCTGAAATCTATCCGGGTTTTTCGTTTTAGCTCAAGAAACATTGTAATGCAACGTTGGAATATTTTGCATGAAACGGTTGCTCCAAGGAATCGAAAAAAAACCCTCGGGATGAACTTTAAGTTTTAAATACTATAATCTGTTTGAGTTTTTCGTTTTAGCTCCCGAAACATCGTAACGCAACGTTGGAATATTTTGAATGAAACGTTTGCGCCAAGGAATCGAAAAAAAACTCTCGGGACGAACTTTCAGTTTTAAACGCTGTAATCTATCCGAGTTTTTAATTTTAGCTCTCGAAACATCGTAACTCAACGTTGGAATATTTTGCATGAAACGTTTGAGCCAAGGAATCGAAAAAAATACGCTCGGGACGAACTTTAAATTTTAAACGCTATAATCTATCAGAGTTTTTCCTTCTAGCTCCCGAAACTTCGTAATGCAACGTTTGAATATTATGAATGAAACGGTTGCGCCAAGGACTCGAAAAAAAACACTCTCGGGACGAACTTTCGGTTTTTAACGCTGAAATCTATCCGGTTTTTCGTTTTAAGCTCAGGAAACATTGTAATGCAACGTTGGAATATTTTGCATGAAACGGTTGCTCCAAGGAATCGAAAAAAAAACCCTCGGGATGAACTTTAAGTTTTAAATACTATAATCTGTTTGAGTTTTTCGTTTTAGCTCCCGAAACATCGTAACGCAACGTTGGAATATTTTGAATGAAACGTTTGCGCCAAGGAATCGAAAAAAAAACTCTCGGGACGAACTTTCAGTTTTAAACGCTGTAATCTATCCGAGTTTTTCGTTTTAGCTCTCGAAACATCGTAACTCAACGTTGGAATATTTTGCATGAAACGTTTGAGCCAAGGAATCGAAAAAAACACTCTCGGGACGAACTTTAAATTTTAAACGCTATAATCTATCAGAGTTTTTCCTTCTAGCTCCCGAAACTTCGTAATGCAACGTTTGAATATTATGAATGAAACGGTTGCGCCAAGGACTCGAAAAAACACTCTCGGGACGAACTTTCGGATTTTAACGCTGAAATCTATCCATGTTTTTCGTTTTAGCTCAAGAAACATTGTAATGCAACGTTGGAATATTTTGCATGAAACGGTTGCTCCAAGGAATCGAAAAAAAAAACCCTCGGGATGAACTTTAAGTTTTAAATACTATAATCTGTTTGAGTTTTTCGTTTTAGCTCCCGAAACATCGTAACGCAACGTTGGAATATTTTGAATGAAACGTTTGCGCCAAGGAATCGAAAAAAACTCTCGGGACGAACTTTCGATTTTAAACGCTGAAATCTATCCGAGTTTTTCGTTTTAGCTCTCGAAACATCGTAACTCAACGTTGGAATATTTTGCATGAAACGTTTGAGCCAAGGAATCGAAAAAAACACTCTCGGGACGAACTTTAAATTTTAAACGCTATAATCTATCAGAGTTTTTCCTTCTAGCTCCCGAAACTTCGTAATGCAACGTTTGAATATTATGAATGAAACGGTTGCGCCAAGGACTCGAAAAAAACACTCTCGGGACGAACTTTCGGTTTTTAACGCTGAAATCTATCCGGGTTTTTCGTTTTAGCTCAAGAAACATTGTAATGCAACGTTGGAATATTTTGCATGAAACGGTTGCTCCAAGGAATCGAAAAAAAACCCTCGGGATGAACTTTAAGTTTTAAATACTATAATCTGTTTGAGTTTTTCGTTTTAGCTCCCGAAACATCGTAACGCAACGTTGGAATCTTTTGAATGAAACGTTTGCGCCAAGGAGGAATCGAAAAAAAAAAAACTCTCGGGACGAACTTTCGTTTTAAACGCTGTAATCTATCCGAGTTTTTCGTTTTCGCTCTCGAAACATCGTAACTCAACGTTGGAATATTTTGCATGAAACGTTTGAGCCAAGGAATCGAAAAAAAAACTCTCGGGACGAACTTTAAATTTTAAACGCTATAATCTATCAGAGTTTTTCCTTCTAGCTCCCGAAACTTCGTAATGCAACGTTTGAATATTATGAATGAAACGGTTGCGCCAAGGACTCGAAAAAAAAAAACTCTCGGGACGAACTTTCGGTTTTTAACGCTGAAATCTATCCGGTTTTTCGTTTTAGCTCAAGAAACATTGTAATGCAACGTTGGAATATTTTGCATGAAACGGTTGCTCCAAGGAATCGAAAAAAAAACCCTCGGGATGAACTTTAAGTTTTAAATACTATAATCTGTTTGAGTTTTTCGTTTTAGCTCCCGAAACATCGTAACGCAACGTTGGAATATTTTGAATGAAACGTTTGCGCCAAGGAATCGAAAAAAAACTCTCGGGACGAACTTTCAGTTTTAAACGCTGTAATCTATCCGAGTTTTTCGTTTTCGCTCTCGAAACATCGTAACTCAACGTTGGAATATTTTGCATGAAACGTTTGAGCCAAGGGAAAAAAAACACTCTCGGGACGAACTTTAAATTTTAAACGCTATAATCTATCAGAGTTTTTCCTTCTAGCTCCCGAAACTTCGTAATGCAACGTTTGAATATTATGAATGAAACAGTTTGCGCCAAGGACTCGAAAAAACACTCTCGGGACGAACTTTCGGTTTTTAACGCTGAAATCTATCCGGGTTTTCGTTTTAGCTCAAGAAACATTGTAATGCAACGTTGGAATATTTTGCATGAAACGGTTGCTCCAAGAATCGAAAAAACCCTCGGGATGAACTTTAAGTTTTAAATACTATAATCTGTTTGAGTTTTTCGTTTTAGCTCGAAACATCGTAACTCAACGTTGGAATATTTTGAATGAAACGTTTGCGCCAAGGAATCGAAAAAAAACTCTCGGGACGAACTTTCAGTTTTAAACGCTGTAATCTATCCGAGTTTTTCGTTTTAGCTCTCGAAACATCGTAACTCAACGTTGGAATATTTTGCATGAAACGTTTGAGCCAAGGAATCGAAAAAAACACTCTCGGGACGAACTTTAAATTTTAAACGCTATAATCTATCAGAGTTTTTCCTTCTAGCTCCCGAAACTTCGTAATGCAACGTTTGAATATTATGAATGAAACGGTTGCGCCAAGGACTCCAAAAAAAACACTCTCGGGACGAACTTTCGGTTTTTAACGCTGAAATCTATCTGGGTTTTTCGTTTTAGCTCAAGAAACATTGTAATGCAACGTTGGAATATTTTGCATGAAACGGTTGCTCCAAGGAATCGAAAAAAAACCCTCGGGATGAACTTTAAGTTTTAAATACTATAATCTGTTTGAGTTTTTCGTTTTAGCTCCGAAACATCGTAATAGCATAGCGTTGGAATATTTTGAATGAAACGTTTGCGCCAAGGAATCGAAAAAAAAACTCGGGGACGAACTTTCGATTTTAAGCGTTGTAATCTATCCGAGTTTTTCGTTTTAGCTCTCGAAACATCGTAACTCAACGTTGGAATATTTTGCATGAAACGTTTGAGCCAAGGAATCGAAAAATACACTCTCGGGACGAACTTTAAATTTTAAACGCTATAATCTATCAGAGTTTTTCCTTCTAGCTCCCGAAACTTCGTAATGCAACGTTTGAATATTATGAATGAAAGCGGTTGCGCCAAGGACTCGAAAAAAACACTCTCGGGACGAACTTTCGTTTTTAACGCTGAAATCTATCCGGTTTTTCGTTTTAGCTCAAGAAACATTGTAATGCAACGTTGGAATATTTTGCATGAAACGGTTGCTCCAAGGAATCGAAAAAAAACCCTCGGGATGAACTTTAAGTTTTAAATACTATAATCTGTTTGAGTTTTTCGTTTTAGCTCCTCGAAACATCGTAACGCATAACGTTGGAATATTTTGAATGAAACGCGTTTGCGCCAAGGAATCGAAAAAAAAACTCTCGGGACGAACTTTCAGTTTTAAACGCTGTAATCTATCCGAGTTTTTCGTTTTAGCTCTCGAAACATCGTAACTCAACGTTGGAATATTTTGCATGAAACGTTTGAGCCAAGGAATCGAAAAAAACACTCTCGGGACGAACTTTAAATTTTAACGCGCTATAATCTATCGAGAGTTTTCCTTCTAGCTCCGAAACTTCGTAATGCAACGTTTGAATATTATGAATGAAACGGTTGCGCCAAGGACTCGAAAAAACACTCTCGGGACGAACTTTCGGTTTTTAACGCTGAAATCTATCCGGGTTTTTCGTTTTAGCTCAAGAAACATTGTAATGCAACGTTGGAATATTTTGCATGAAGCGGTTGCTCCAAGGAATCGAAAAAAAAAAAAACCCTCGGGATGAACTTTAAGTTTTAAATACTATAATCTGTTTGAGTTTTTCGTTTTAGCTCCGAAACATCGTAACGCAAGCGTTGGAATATTTTGAATGAAACGTTTGCGCCAAGGAATCGAAAAAAAACTCTCGGGGACGAACTTTCAGTTTTAAACGCTGTAATCTATCCGAGTTTTCGTTTTTAGCTCGAAACATCGTAACTCAACGTTGGAATATTTTGCATGAAACGTTTGAGCCAAGGAATCGAAAAAAAACACTCTCGGGACGAACTTTAAATTTTAAGCGCTATAATCTATCGAGTTTTTCCTTCTAGCTCCCGAAACCGTAATGCAACGTTTGAATATTATGAATGAAACGGTTGCGCCAAGGACTCGAAAAAAACACTCTCGGGACGAACTTTCGGTTTTTAACGCTGAAATCTATCCGGGTTTTTCGTTTTAGCTCAAGAAACATTGTAATGCAACGTTGGAATATTTTGCATGAAACGGTTGCTCCAAGGAATCGAAAAAAAACCCTCGGGATGAACTTTAAGTTTTAAATACTATAATCTGTTTGAGTTTTTCGTTTTAGCTCGAAACATCGTAGCATAGCGTTGGAATATTTTGAATGAAACGTTTGCGCCAAGGAATCGAAAAAAAAACTCTCGGGACGAACTTTCAGTTTTAAACGCTGTAATCTATCCGAGTTTTTCGTTTTAGCTCTCGAAACATCGTAACTCAACGTTGGAATATTTTGCATGAAACGTTTGAGCCAAGGAATCGAAAAAAACACTCTCGGGACGAACTTTAAATTTTAAACGCTATAATCTATCAGAGTTTTTCCTTCTAGCTCCCGAAACTTCGTAATGCAACGTTTGAATATTATGAATGAAACGGTTGCGCCAAGGACTCGAAAAAAACACTCTCGGGACGAACTTTCGTTTTATATTTGAAATCTATCTATCGGTTTTTCGTTTTAGCTCAAGAAACATTGTAATGCAACGTTGGAATATTTTGCATGAAACGGTTGCTCAAGGAATCGAAAAAAACCCTCGGGATGAACTTTAAGTTTTAAATACTATAATCTGTTTGAGTTTTTCGTTTTAGCTCCCGAAACATCGTAACGCAAGCGTTGGAATATTTTGAATGAAACGCTTTTGCGCCAAGGAATCGAAAAAAAACTCTCGGGACGAACTTTCAGTTTTAAACGCTGTAATCTATCCGAGTTTTTCGTTTTCGCTCTCGAAACATCGTAACTCAACGTTGGAATATTTTGCATGAAACGTTTGAGCCAAGGAATCGAAAAAAACACTCTCGGGACGAACTTTAAATTTTAAACGCTATAATCTATCGAGTTTTTCCTTCTAGCTCCGAACTTCGTAATGCAACGTTTGAATATTATGAATGAAAGCGGTTTGCGCCAAGGACTCGAAAAAACACTCTCGGGACGAACTTTCGGTTTTTAACGCTGAAATCTATCCGGGTTTTTCGTTTTAGCTCAAGAAACATTGTAATGCAACGTTGGAATATTTTGCATGAAACGGTTGCTCCAAGGAATCGAAAAAAAACCCTCGGGATGAACTTTAAGTTTTAAATACTATAATCTGTTTGAGTTTTTCGTTTTAGCTCGAAACATAAATAGCATAGCGTTGGAATATTTTGAATGAAACGTTTGCGCCAAGGAATCGAAAAAAAAACTCTCGGGACGAACTTTCGATTTTAAAGCTTTGTAATCTATCGAGTTTTTCGTTTTAGCTCTCGAAACATCGTAACTCAACGTTGGAATATTTTGCATGAAACGTTTGAGCCAAGGAATCGAAAAAAACACTCTCGGGACGAACTTTAAATTTTAAACGCGCTATAATCTATCGAGTTTTTCCTTCTAGCTCCCGAAACTTCGTAATGCAACGTTTGAATATTATGAATGAAACGGTTGCGCCAAGACTCGAAAAAAAACACTCTCGGGACGAACTTTCGGTTTTTAACGCTGAAATCTATCCGGGTTTTTCGTTTTAGCTCAAGAAACATTGTAATGCAACGTTGGAATATTTTGCATGAAGCGGTTGCTCCAAGGAATCGAAAAAAAACCCTCGGGATGAACTTTAAGTTTTAAATACTATAATCTGTTTGAGTTTTTCGTTTTAGCTCCCGAAACATCGTAACGCAACGTTGGAATATTTTGAATGAAACGTTTGCGCCAAGGAATCGAAAAAAAAACTCTCGGGACGAACTTTCGATTTTAAGCGTTGTAATCTATCCGAGTTTTTCGTTTTAGCTCGAAACATCGTAACTCAACGTTGGAATATTTTGCATGAAACGTTTGAGCCAAGGAATCGAAAAAACACTCTCGGGGACGAACTTTAAATTTTAAAGCGCTATAATCTATCGAGTTTTTCCTTCTAGCTCCCGAAACTTCGTAATGCAACGTTTGAATATTATGAATGAAACGTTTGCGCCAAGGACTCGAAAAAAACACTCTCGGGACGAACTTTCGGTTTTTAACGCTTTGAAATCTATCCGGTTTTTCGTTTTAGCTCAAGAAACATTGTAATGCAACGTTGGAATATTTTGCATGAAACGGTTGCTCCAAGGAATCGAAAAAACCCTCGGGATGAACTTTAAGTTTTAAATACTATAATCTGTTTGAGTTTTTCGTTTTAGCTCCCGAAACATCGTACGCATAGCGTTGGAATATTTTGAATGAAAACGTTTGCGCCAAGGAATCGAAAAAAAAACTCTCGGGACGAACTTTCAGTTTTAAACGCTGTAATCTATCCGAGTTTTTCGTTTTAGCTCTCGAAACATCGTAACTCAACGTTGGAATATTTTGCATGAAACGTTTGAGCCAAGGAATCGAAAAAAACACTCTCGGGACGAACTTTAAATTTTAAACGCTATAATCTATCAGAGTTTTTCCTTCTAGCTCCCGAAACTTCGTAATGCAACGTTTGAATATTATGAATGAAACAGTTGCGCCAAGGACTCGAAAAAAACACTCTCGGGACGAACTTTCGTTTTTAACGCTGAAATCTATCGGGTTTTTCGTTTTAGCTCAAGAAACATTGTAATGCAACGTTGGAATATTTTGCATGAAACGGTTGCTCAAGGAATCGAAAAAAACCCTCGGGATGAACTTTAAGTTTTAAATACTATAATCTGTTTGAGTTTTTCGTTTTAGCTCTCGAAACATCGTAACGCATAGCGTTGGAATATTTTGAATGAAACGTTTGCGCCAAGGAATCGAAAAAAAAAACTCTCGGGACGAACTTTCGATTTTTTAAGCGCTGTGTAATCTATCCGAGTTTTTCGTTTTAGCTCTCGAAACATCGTAACTCAACGTTGGAATATTTTGCATGAAACGTTTGAGCCAAGGAATCGAAAAAAACACTCTCGGGACGAACTTTAAATTTTAAAGCGCTATAATCTATCGAGTTTTTCCTTCTAGCTCCCGAAACTTCGTAATGCAACGTTTGAATATTATGAATGAAACGGTTGCGCCAAGGACTCGAAAAAAAACACTCTCGGGACGAACTTTCGGTTTTTATATTTGAAATCTATCCGGTTTTTCGTTTTAGCTCAAGAAACATTGTAATGCAACGTTGGAATATTTTGCATGAAACGGTTGCTCCAAGGAATCGAAAAAAAAAACCCTCGGGATGAACTTTAAGTTTTAAATACTATAATCTGTTTGAGTTTTTCGTTTTAGCTCGAAACATCGTAACGCATAGCGTTGGAATATTTTGAATGAAACGTTTGCGCCAAGGAATCGAAAAAAAAACTCTCGGGACGAACTTTCGTTTTAAACATTTGTAATCTATCAAGTTTTTTTTCGTTTTAGCTCGAAACATCGTAACTCAACGTTGGAATATTTTGCATGAAACGTTTGAGCCAAGGAATCGAAAAAAACACTCGGGACGAACTTTAAATTTTAAGCGCTATAATCTATCGAGTTTTTCCTTCTAGCTCCGAAACTTCGTAATGCAACGTTTGAATATTATGAATGAAACGGTTGCGCCAAGGACTCGAAAAAAACACTCTCGGGACGAACTTTCGGTTTTAACGCTGAAATCTATCCGGTTTTTCGTTTTAGCTCAAGAAACATTGTAATGCAACGTTGGAATATTTTGCATGAAAACGGTTGCTCCAAGGAATCGAAAAAAAACCCTCGGGATGAACTTTAAGTTTTAAATACTATAATCTGTTTGAGTTTTTCGTTTTAGCTCTCGAAACATCGTAAGCATAGCGTTGGAATATTTTGAATGAAACGTTTGCGCCAAGGAATCGAAAAAAACTCTCGGGACGAACTTTCGATTTTAAACGTTGTAATCTATCCGAGTTTTTCGTTTTAGCTCTCGAAACATCGTAACTCAACGTTGGAATATTTTGCATGAAACGTTTGAGCCAAGGAATCGAAAAAAACACTCTCGGGACGAACTTTAAATTTTAAACGCTATAATCTATCGAGTTTTTCCTTCTAGCTCCGAAACTTCGTAATGCAAGCGTTTGAATATTATGAATGAAGCAGTTGCGCCAAGGACTCGAAAAAAACACTCTCGGGACGAACTTTCGGTTTTTAAATTTGAAATCTATCGGTTTTTCGTTTTAGCTCAAGAAACATTGTAATGCAACGTTGGAATATTTTGCATGAAACGGTTGCTCCAAGGAATCGAAAAAAAACCCTCGGGATGAACTTTAAGTTTTAAATACTATAATCTGTTTGAGTTTTTCGTTTTAGCTCGAAACATCGTAACGCAAGCGTTGGAATATTTTGAATGAAACGTTTGCGCCAAGGAATCGAAAAAAAAACTCTCGGGACGAACTTTGATTTTAAAATATTTGTAATCTATCCGAGTTTTTCGTTTTAGCTCTCGAAACATCGTAACTCAACGTTGGAATATTTTGCATGAAACGTTTGAGCCAAGGAATCGAAAAAAAACACTCTCGGGACGAACTTTAAATTTTAAGCGCTATAATCTATCGAGTTTTTCCTTCTAGCTCCGAAACTTCGTAATGCAACGTTTGAATATTATGAATGAAACGGTTGCGCCAAGGACTCGAAAAAAAACACTCTCGGGACGAACTTTCGGTTTTTAACGCTGAAATCTATCCGGTTTTTCGTTTTAGCTCAAGAAACATTGTAATGCAACGTTGGAATATTTTGCATGAAACGGTTGCTCCAAGGAATCGAAAAAAAACCCTCGGGATGAACTTTAAGTTTTAAATACTATAATCTGTTTGAGTTTTTCGTTTTAGCTCCCGAAACATCGTAGCATAGCGTTGGAATATTTTGAATGAAACGTTTTGCGCCAAGGAATCGAAAAAAAACTCTCGGGACGAACTTTCGATTTTAAGCGTTGTAATCTATCGAGTTTTTCGTTTTAGCTCTCGAAACATCGTAACTCAACGTTGGAATATTTTGCATGAAACGTTTGAGCCAAGGAATCGAAAAAAACAACTCTCGGGACGAACTTTAAATTTTAAACGCTATAATCTATCGAGTTTTTCCTTCTAGCTCCCGAAACTTCGTAATGCAACGTTTGAATATTATGAATGAAGCAGTTGCGCCAAGGACTCGAAAAAAACACTCTCGGGACAAACTTTCGGTGTTTAACGCTGAAATCTATCCGGTTTTTCGTTTTAGCTCAAGAAACATTGTAATGCAACGTTGGAATATTTTGCATGAAACGGTTGCTCTCAAGGAATCGAAAAAAAACCCTCGGGATGAACTTTAAGTTTTAAATACTATAATCTGTTTGAGTTTTTCGTTTTAGCTCCCGAAACATCGTAGCATAGCGTTGGAATATTTTGAATGAAACGTTTGCGCCAAGGAATCGAAAAAAAACTCTCGGGACGAACTTTCAGTTTTAAACGTTGTAATCTATCCGAGTTTTTCGTTTTCGCTCTCGAAACATCGTAACTCAACGTTGGAATATTTTGCATGAAACGTTTGAGCCAAGGAATCGAAAAAAACACTCTCGGGACGAACTTTAAATTTTAAACGCTATAATCTATCAGAGTTTTTCCTTCTAGCTCCCGAAACTTCGTAATGCAACGTTTGAATATTATGAATGAAGCAGTTGCGCCAAGGACTCGAAAAAAACACTCTCGGGACGAACTTTCGGTTTTTTAACGCTGAAATCTATCCGGTTTTTCGTTTTAGCTCAAGAAACATTGTAATGCAACGTTGGAATATTTTGCATGAAACGGTTGCTCCAAGGAATCGAAAAAAAAACCCTCGGGATGAACTTTAAGTTTTAAATACTATAATCTGTTTGAGTTTTTCGTTTTAGCTCCGAAACATCGTAGCATAGCGTTGGAATATTTTGAATGAAACGTTTGCGCCAAGGAATCGAAAAAAACTCTCGGGACGAACTTTCGAGTTTTTAAACGTTGTAATCTATCCGAGTTTTTCGTTTTAGCTCTCGAAACATCGTATCTCAACGTTGGAATATTTTGCATGAAACGTTTGAGCCAAGGAATCGAAAAAAACACTCTCGGGACGAACTTTAAATTTTAAACGCTATAATCTATCGAGTTTTTCCTTCTAGCTCCGAAACTTCGTAATGCAACGTTTGAATATTATGAATGAAACGGTTGCGCCAAGGACTCGAAAAAAAAACACTCTCGGGACGAACTTTTCGTTTTTACGCTGAAAAAAATCTATCCGGTTTTTCGTTTTAGCTCAAGAAACATTGTAATGCAACGTTGGAATATTTTGCATGAAACGGTTGCTCCAAGGAATCGAAAAAAAACCCTCGGGATGAACTTTAAGTTTTAAATACTATAATCTGTTTGAGTTTTTCGTTTTAGCTCTCGAAACATCGTGAACGCATAGCGTTGGAATATTTTGAATGAAACGTTTGCGCCAAGGAATCGAAAAAAACTCTCGGGACGAACTTTCGATTTTAAACGTTGTAATCTATCCGAGTTTTTCGTTTTCGCTCGAAACATCGTAACTCAACGTTGGAATATTTTGCATGAAGCGTTTGAGCCAAGGAATCGAAAAAAACACTCTCGGGACGAACTTTAAATTTTAAACGCTATAATCTATCGAGTTTTTCCTTCTAGCTCCGAAACCGTAATGCAACGTTTGAATATTATGAATGAAACGGTTGCGCCAAGGACTCGAAAAAAACACTCTCGGGACGAACTTTCGGTTTTTAACGCTGAAATCTATCCGGGTTTTCGTTTTAGCTCAAGAAACATTGTAATGCAACGTTGGAATATTTTGCATGAAACAGTTGCTCCAAGGAATCGAAAAAAAACCCTCGGGATGAACTTTAAGTTTTAAATACTATAATCTGTTTGAGTTTTTCGTTTTAGCTCGAAACATCGTAGCATAGCGTTGGAATATTTTGAATGAAACGTTTGCGCCAAGGAATCGAAAAAAAACTCTCGGGACGAACTTTCAGTTTTAAACGCTGTAATCTATCCGAGTTTTTAATTTTAGCTCTCGAAACATCGTAACTCAACGTTGGAATATTTTGAATGAAACGTTTGCGCCAAGGAATCGAAAAAAACACTCTCGGGACGAACTTTAAATTTTAAACGCTATAATCTATCGAGTTTTTCCTTCTAGCTCCCGAAACTTCGTAATGCAACGTTTGAATATTATGAATGAAACGGTTGCGCCAAGGACTCGAAAAAACACTCTCGGGACGAACTTTCGGTTTTTAACATTTGAAATCTATCCGGGTTTTTCGTTTTAGCTCAAGAAACATTGTAATGCAACGTTGGAATATTTTGCATGAAACGGTTGCTCCAAGGAATCGAAAAAAAAACCCTCGGGATGAACTTTAAGTTTTAAATACTATAATCTGTTTGAGTTTTTTTCGTTTTAGCTCGAAACATCGTAACATAACGTTGGAATATTTTGAATGAAACGTTTGCGCCAAGGAATCGAAAAAAAAAAACTCGGGGACGAACTTTCGATTTTAAAACGTTGTAATCTATCCGAGTTTTTCGTTTTAGCTCTCGAAACATCGTAACTCAACGTTGGAATATTTTGCATGAAACGTTTGAGCCAAGGAATCGAAAAAAACACTCTCGGGACGAACTTTAAATTTTAAACGCTATAATCTATCAGAGTTTTTCCTTCTAGCTCCCGAAACTTCGTAATGCAACGTTTGAATATTATGAATGAAACGGTTGCGCCAAGGACTCCAAAAAAAAACACTCTCGGGACGAACTTTCGGTTTTTAACGCTGAAATCTATCCGGGTTTTTCGTTTTAGCTCAAGAAACATTGTAATGCAACGTTGGAATATTTTGCATGAAACGGTTGCTCCAAGGAATCGAAAAAAAACCCTCGGGATGAACTTTAAGTTTTAAATACTATAATCTGTTTGAGTTTTTCGTTTTAGCTCCGAAACATCGTAACGCAAGCGTTGGAATATTTTGAATGAAACGTTTGCGCCCAAGGAATCGAAAAAAACTCTCGGGAC